>JAQQSW010010642.1:0-12947 GCA_028646575.1 Pseudocheirus occidentalis | reverse complement strand
AAGGGTGGGAAACTATTGGAACAAAGCGAGCTAAAGACTTGGGCAGAGCTGCATCTCAAGGCCCATGACCTCAGGCAAATGTCTTCCCTGGGAAGGTTTACTTTCCCAGAGCCAAAGAATCAAGGAGAGCTCAAAAAGAGGAGAGGGGTCCCAGATCCTACACCTCATCAACATGGCCCAAAACAGACCCCCATAAAGGGATAGATTCCCCCCAAACCCAGAACTCCATCAAGGAGATGACAAACAGGTGTCTCAGGCAGGCACTGTTGCACAAGAAAAAGTGCCCTGACTCTGGAGTAAGAGGACCTGAGTTCAAATTTCTCCCGTGATGCTTCCCCATGTAACCTTTGCACAACCGGTTTGTCCTGCATTGCAAAGAACCTGTCGTGGTATTTGTGGGAGACACCATAGAGCAGCTGCTACAGCAATATGAGGTATGACGAGAGCTTCCCCTTCCCTCTTCATGCGATGAATTTTGGGATTAGTGGTGATACAACATGGCATGTGTGACGGAGACTGAAGAATGGAGAACTGAAAAGTATTAAATCTAATGTTATCATTGTCTGGGTAGGAACAACCAACCGTGAAAATACAGCAGAGGAGATAACCGGTGTTGCTGAGGCCATTGTACGGTTAATTAAGAGGAGTCAGCCACAGGGCAAAGTCATCCTACTGGATCTTCTCCCTCCAGGTGAAAAGCCCAACCCTTTGAGGCAAAAGAATGCCAAGGTGAATCAGCTCCTCAAAATCTCTCTGCCCAAGCTTGCCAACGTTCACCTCTTGGATACAGATGGGGGCCTTGGGCAACTCAGATGGTGTCATCTCCTGCTGTGACATATTTGATTTCCTTCATCTCACAGAAGGGGGCTATGCAAAGATCTGCAAACCCCACCATGAGCTGATCATGAGGCTGTTGGAGGAAATGTTTGAGGAGCAAATCATACTTGCCTGTCTGGTTCCCATCAGTGTTAACAGCATCACAGCAGCATCTGATCAGTTGTATCACTGGCACTACAGAATTCTTCTTTCTTCAAAGCACTTTCCATTTTTAGAATGTTCCTGGATGTTCCTATCTAGTGTTTGAAGGGGAGGGGGGACTTAAACTGGTTTTGTACATAAAACGGTTTGGTTTAACTACATAAAAATGAGGCAAGGAAGGTTATTGTTTTTAAGCTATTCTTCAGCTAAAACCAGAACAAAACTGTTTTAGTGCTTTGTGTGATGCTTGCTTGTTCTCCTTGGGACCACATCAGTCTAAATAATGAACAATACCCTAATCCCTTTGTTCTTCCTTTTCTATGGATTATGTAATATGTAATAATTTAGCTTTGTTACCAGAATCACATTCCACTTTGCTTAAAAAAACAAGATTTTTTTTTTCAGGTTTAAAAGTTTGTGTTTTAGGGTTGTTTTCTTTTTTTAACACAACTCATGTTCTGGCTTTTTTTTTTTAAGCTGTAGCACCAAATTAAACATAATTGGCATTAAAAATGGGAGGTGCTACAGGTAGTAGTGAATGTGTTGTTTTCTTAATTTCCTTCCTGTTTCTTTTATAAGATCTTAGCTGTAACTAACAGGTTTTTGCCCTAATCTTTGGGAAAATTTGGAAGATTTTCTTTTTTATGCTGCTTGGATATCATGTGTCTAATGGACCTCCTCTTGCATTTTCTCTTCTTCTCGCCCTGTGTTTTGATCCATGATGACGTATGTCATTACAAGATTTTAACAGTTCTTTTGGTCTCAGAGCTCTCTTGACTCATAAGTGTGAATCCCCAGATGGCTATTCCATAAGGACATAACTGGCATCTCATTCTTGCGTGGTGTTCTGTGCTGTTGAGATTCCGTACAGTGCCGTCCATATTCAAATTCTGATTTTTAAATTTTTTTAGAAGGATCTGTTATTCCCTTAAAAATCTGTTATTTTTTTTAACCAAGTCGTTTCCCTTTCTAAAAAAATCTAAAATTATTTAAAGTCTTAAAAAAGAGAAATTGGACTATAGTTTCTTTCTCTGTTTTGACCATTCCTGACTAATGCACAAAGACCAGTGTAGAGAGGTTCCATGTATTGTGAGGGCTATCCTGGACCTGTATCAAGGGAGTATTTTTATGCGACCTGAAGGATGGCAGAAGAGACATTTCTAGGGTCTTCTCTGCCAGAAAGGAAAGCAAAAAGTTAGGGCCAGAGGTCCCTTGGCCACTTCACCCTCCTCAGAGAGAGAGGAGGTCCTAGACTATAATTATATCAATCTGCTCCTTTAAATGTTATTAGTCTAAAAGATGAAATTTTTCAGGTTCAAGCTAACTTTTGATCATTAATCATTATTGGGAAGAAGCAATACTCCAAGCTTTGTTATCCAAACCTTGACCCCTCTCCCGCCAAATACCAGTGCCTCAATGAACATACACAACACATAGCCGAGAAAACTCATTGATCCAAATCAAGTATCAAAATAGAAACCAAAGAGGTACATATAGTAGAATACATGCCAGAGAATACAGAATGAAGGAGCTCTTCCATTGGGAGTGTTCAAATAAAGCCCCTTGTATACTGATAAAGCAGAAGAAACCCCAGGTCCCAAAGGGGAACCTGGGATGCAGCCAAAGCTGATCAGAGTTTACAAAGATTATAACTGCATTTATTGCCTGAGAAGAAGCTTGGAGCTGAAGCAGTGAGAAGTGTTCACATCTTCTCAAAGAGGAGTGGGAAAGGATGAGATGTTTATACATAATTCAGGTGGGAAGGGGAGGTCTAAGAATAAGATATCTGGAAATACAATCAGAAAGCTGGAAGATTGCTGTTCTTTAGCTTAAGTCAGGAACTGTTATGGGAATCTGAAGATCTTCCCTGCCCCTAGGCCCTTTGATAGGCTTAAGTGGCTCTCAGAAGCTTCCCTGATTTGAAAGTATACTCTGCCCCCTAATAGGCTAAATGTGGTCACATGGAGACTGTGGCAGGAGGCTTGTTCTTCAAGAATGCCCACACCTTATGTGATTGGGCTGTTGGTCAAGAGGGTTGTGACATTCTCTGATCCAGGAGAAAGCTATATATACCCTGATGTGAGTTTTTGCTTTGGTGCCCACTTTGGTGAGATGTTGGTGCTTCCCTCTCTGGTAACTGAACAGGTATGTATGTAATGGTCAGATAGCTGGAAGCCCTGTCTGCTGATATGTTTCTTTGTCTGCTTGTAACTTTTGCTTGTAACTTCTGTTTGTATTCTGTTTGCATTCTCTGAAGTTCAGGGTGCTGACTTTTTCCCCTGAACTAGGTAAATGATATACACTTGATTGATTAAAGTAAGATTGTGAACCCATTTTGAGTTGCTTTCCTTTAGAAAAGCAGATCTAAGAACCTGTGCTAGCAGCCATCCTGGGGATGCTAGGGTGCTTGCTGATACAGGAACCAAGATGTCTGTTTCCCTTTTGATAAGTAAAAGAAACCCCAAGATATTTCCTTTATTTTTCTCTGTGTTGGTCAAGACTAGTTTCAGAAATTTGCAGGGATCTCTGAATTCAGCTAAAGTTTACTTTGCCAAGGATCACTGGTATATCAAGTAGTTCTGTGCATCAGGAATCCTGATTAGCTAGTTGTGCTACCTCCATTGTCTGGTTTCCTGGGAAAAGGGGAAGTTCTAGTATGTTTCCTTCTTCTTTTTCTTTTCTTTTTTTTGGTTGCTTTTTTGTAGGAGGAAGACAGGGGTTTTGAGGTTAAGTACTTGTGGAAGGTAAGTCACACTGCTAGAAATGTTTAGTGTGTGAGGCCAGATTTGAACTCAAGTTCTTGTAATTCCAGGGGTAGTGCTCTATTCACTGTACCTCCTAGCCACCCCTAGTATATTTCTTTCTATTTTTTTTTTCCGGTTGGGGATGGATGGAAGAGTAAGGAAGAATAGTATAGGAGAGCAAAAAGAAAAGAAAAGAAAGAAAACAGGGTCATTTAGGTATCTTTAACCATGCAAAAAAATAGAACAGAAGGAAAAGGATGAAAAAAAAAACCCTAGACAAAGCAGAGAGCTTTTAAAATTAAAGACTGAACTTATTATATTATGAGAGAAAAATAATAGAGACCTACAATTTCATATACAATCTTTCTCTATTCTGCTATGTTATTGGTGATGGTAATGGGAACAACCATAGAATGGACAAGAAACATAATTTGGACCAACTAGGTTTACTGAGCTCCCCTGCAGGGGAGTCCCCACTAAGAGACAAAGATGAACAGTACACAAAGTTTATAAGGATTTCAAGAAATAAGGAACAGGTTAGTGGACAGGACAATGATTAATTGGTCCAGGTTCCCATTGTTGGGTCTAGAGAGAGATCTGGTTAGGGTTGGGGGTTTCTGTACAACAGGATGGGAAGAGTGGAGCTAGGCTTATCCTCCAAACAGGCTGCATGACAGGATACTGTGGCATGTCCTATTTTGGGTCACTTGCCTTGCATATAGTGGGAGAGCAGGATATAGATGTGTGAACAAATCAGAGTGATTCTCAAAAGGGAGTAGCACCGGATCCACACTCCCAACTCTGAGATTCTAGAATCCTCCAATTTACCTTATGTCCCATTTCACCTTTTTTACTGTTCTGGGCTGCTTACCTTAGCCTTTCCCTTCAGGGCTGATTCTGTATCTTCACAGTAGTGATGGCGGGCCTGTAGGAATACATTCAGAACTTGTCAGTGGCATTTGAGAGATCTCAGAGAATGGCAGAGGAAGCACAGGACTGTACTATGCTCTTCTAATTTGTTTTTAATTGCAAAGGAGGGGACATAAAACTATTGAGTCTGCCATTGTTACATGGAAAGATAACAGAATATTTTAAAAAATGCATTGGGTATTGGTGAACATCTGGGAAAGGATCATGAATGGATCAAATCAGTTTACTTTCCTCTTCTGCTAGAGTTAGTAAACTTTTGGTCAGAGTACCAAATACTTTTTTATGCAGTGCTCTGGCTGGGGGAGGAATTTGACTGAGTAGTTGAACTTGATATGTCCTTTCATTTCTCTGCTGTTGAAAAGAAAGCATGTGATTTCTAGTTATCATTTGACCTAGTTCATAGCCAAGTAGAATTGACCAAATAGTTGTCTAGGAAACAGAGGAGATGGAATGTTTTCCCAGAATATAGAACTAAGCACTGTCTTCCTGTGTAGAACAACACATTGTCTTCAAAGTTCCGTAATACAATGACATGCAAGGGTAGACTATACAGCATCCTCCTGTAGAGTTACATTTAGTGGACTGGAGATACATTTGATTTTTTGGATGTGAAACTCTCTCATGTTCATTCCATGGCCATGTTTAGTCGAGCCAGGCTGTACTATATAGGAATCCTCCTTTCCTATCAACCTGGGGACATTGTCTTTCTTCTCATTGTTGTTGTTCAATCATTTCAAGTGTGTCTGACTCTTCATGACCCCATTTGGCTTTTTTTGGTGGCTTTCCATTTACTTCTCCAGCTCATGACCTTTAGACTTTGGGTAGGAGCCAGCTAGCCTGCCTGAGATGGGCGTGTTCTTGGGCACTGATCCCATCTCTGTGTGATACTTCAAGGACCGAGTTGTGGAGGTGCTTGAGGCAGCACTAATCCCACTTCCCCACAATGACTTATCAACCCAAATATTTTTTTCCCTTACATGGAAGTTGTTTACTTGTCTATGAAAAGCACGGTGGGAATTTGAAAGGGAGGGAGGGAGCTACTGGCAGCTCCCAACTGCCCTTTTGCCTTGGTGGGCTAAATAAAATGCTTTTAATTTTTTTTCTTGAGTTTGCCTCATCAAGCAGGGTGAGGACCAAAAGAAGATTTCCTTTAACAGACCAATATTGCTAAGTATGTGACTTTGAACAAGTCATTTCTCTTTCTTAGCTTTGTTTCCCTCTTCTGCAGAAATAGGATGGGGGCAGCTAGGTGGCACAGTGGATAAGAGTGCTGGGCTTGGAGTCAGGAAGACTCATTTTCCTGAGTTCAAATGTGGCCTCAGATACTTGCCAGCTGTGTGACCCTGGTAGCCTGTTTCCTCATCTGTAAAATTAACTGGGGTAGGAAATGGCAAAACATTCCAATGCCTTTGCTAAGAAAACTCCAAATGGGGACACAAGGAATCCAATATGACTTAACAGGAAGCAGTTTGAGTGACTATATTGGAGGTTCAACTAAGCACTTTCATTTTCTTCTATTTGAGAAGAAATCATGTGATTTGTAAGTATTGCTTATTCCACCTCAGAGCCAATTTATATATATAACTGTCCAAATGGAAATCAGATTAAGTTGCTACAGAAGAACTCTGGGTCTCCCCTTGAGGCTAGCACATAATACACAATTATTAGATAAAAGTTGTAGGTAGATAGTTAAATGTAGGTGGATATAGCAATGAGGTTAAAAATAAATTAGCATTTTCATAGCATCTATTAAGTGTTAGGGACTTCACCAATGTGATCTCATTTGATCCCCACTGCTGCATGGGAGGCATATGAGATTATTATCCTCATGCTGAAGTTGAGGAAACTAAGGGAAACAGAAAGTAAATAACTTGCCCAGAGTCAGATAACAGGCAAGGGTTTGAGGTCAACTGTGAACTCAGATCTTCCTGACTCCAGGCCCAGTGTTCTATCCAATGTTTTGAGACTGGCAACAATTTGAAGTTTAAAGTTCCACCCACTTCCCCCTCCCTTTCCTCTTTTATACCCGAGTGTCTTTCCTCCCCACACTCTTCTCTCAGAAGGACCCAGGAGGCCACAGCTGGAAGAGGTGAGAGCAGAGACTGGGGAAAATTCCTGGAGAGTGGGCTGAAAGAATTCTAGAGGTGATGTTGAAAGAGAAAGGAAAGAGAACAAAATGCCTGAGAGGCAGAAATGGGGCTCTGCCAAGGCTTTGGACAGAAATCAGCCTGGAAGCTGTCACAGGAGAGAAGGGAGGAAAAAGGAGCTGGGGTAGGGTGGGATAAGTAAGGTATAGGGGATGGGGAGGAGGGGATAATGCTCCCAAGTCCGGTGAAGCTCCATTTCCCAGAAGAAATCTGGAGAGGAGTGTGAAAAAGTTTCAAAAAGTTAGGATCTCAGTCATTGTGTCTTGGTTTCAAGGAATCACAGGGCTGCTGTCCCTTGCAAAGTAAGTGCAATGTATGACTAGGTCTAGCTGAAGAAAGATCGTCTACCTTTTATTCATCTTCTACTAACAGACATATCTTTACTTAAGTTAATTGTCTGAAGTATATGTCCTTTATAATAAGTGGATATATGTCATACCATAAGTTTGTTTTCCTGTATTTCCAGGCAGAGAATCCTGTACCTGGTTAGTGTAGTCAGCCAAAAAAGAGGAAGCATTTCTTTTGGTCTTGTTACTTTCATGTATAAAAGAAGCCTTTTAAGAAAAGCTAATTGAGTTGTATACAGCTGTATTGTTCTGTGTTCATCTCCCCTACATTGCAAGTCTGTTCACTTGAAACTGTCTCTGAGTTTTTTCTTCTAGGAGCCACAACAGCCTTAAGAGAAATTATCCCCCAGATCAGTCATCTTCCCACAGATTCTGCATTTTCCCTCTTACATCTTAGGCCTGTATTCTCAGGCCCACCATGTGCTATTCAAAGGTAAGCCCAAGGACCCAGCTAGAATGGGGAAGGCTAAAAATGAAGGCAGGAGGGAGGGATCATCTCTGGGATCCCCATGGCTGTGAGAAGGAGCTGCTGTATATCCCACTGGCCTCACACTCTCTCCCTGTCCTCAAACTATCAGCCATCCTGGCCCCTATACTATCATTTTGGGTTCTGAGAGGAAAAGTGGGACTGGGGACTAAAGATGAGAGGAGATAATAAACGTTGAATAAAAAGAATAGTAAGTTGAACTGATTTTTGTATGGCTAACAAAGTGTTTCATATACATCATGTCACTCAAGAATATGTCCTTAATCTGACATGGGAAATCTACTCGCTGAGTGAGCTCCCAGAATACCTCTTCCTATGTCAACAACACCAGATGGGGCTGACTTTATGGCCATTAAGGATGAGACTCTTAACCTGAGGCACTAACTTGAGTAATGGATCTTTTTCTTATCTTAATATTTTTTGGTCACATTCTATGTTATGGTATGTGAACGGTCAAGAAAACACAGATATCCTGAGTCATAATTTCCATCAACACTTTGTCAGTTCTCTTACTTCATTGTATTTACCCCCTATCCAATTAGGAAAATTTCTTTCTCATACAATGATCTAACTTTGATGGGGATCATAAATTTGAGTGACACAGCCACCCTGAATTGGGATGGTTCTAAAATGTATTTAAGCCTTCTTATTCTTTTGTTCAGGCAGTCAGATTGTTGTCTGGTTCCATACGTGTATGTATCTGGCTAGCTTTAAGGGAATAAATGATATAACTGTATGGCACTTAGCCTGTTTGTTGTAGGACAACAACAATAAAAAGGATGATTGTAGCAGTGGCCATCTACCCTCTCACAGCACTCAAGTATTGCCATTTATGGTTTGGGGTGAGGGTAGACTATATGGGCCCTTTGTGGGGCCTGCTTTAGGCTCCCAAGAGGCTTATCCTCTGAGATCTCATACTTGGCTGGATACAGGCTCCCCATCCACCTTCAGTATGTAGAATAAGAGGGCAATTTTGAGCATGCTCTGGGATTGGGGTGCAGGGGTCCTTGGAAAGTTAAGCTATGTCACTCTTGATATATTTTACTAGGACAGGAGACCTACTGAGAGTCTTCACAAAGAGGCTTTGAGGAGAGCAATGGTAAGGCAAACAAATATATCCCTTTATGGAACTTCCATTTCTTGAACAAGAGAAAATCAGAATAAATCACTGTGGTGCCTCACGGTTGGAGAAAACCTTAGAGATCATCTGGGATTATCATAGGATCATTGATTTAGAGGGAAAAGGAGAGATGATCAGCTTCTACTATCTCATTTTGTGGTTGGAGAAACAGGAACAATAGGGCAGAGGGAACTTACCTAAGTGGACAAAGCAAATATATGACAGGACCTAATCAAGATCTTACTTCTCTCTCTCCCACTGTTCCTTTCCTCTACTCTCATGTTTCCCAGGTAGGTAGGGAGATTTTGGATGTTTGCTGCAGAGTTGGTCCAGGGTCTACCTCTACCCTACCCCACTCCCAATTTCTCACCTTGTTTTTCTTTCTTCTTTTGGAGGGGGGAAGAGGAGGCTATTGGAGTTAACACAGCTGGTAAGGGTCTCATGTGTCTGAGGTCACCCTTGAACTCAGGTCCTTTTGACTCCAGGACTCCTGCTCTATTTACTGTGTGACCTTAGTGGGCCTTGCTTTTCTTTTTACAGGATGAGGCAAGAGACCAATTTATAGACAGCTTATTCCAGGTATGTTTCAGTCTCTAGCCATGAGTCCTGAGCTCTGGGCCCATGCTTAGATATCTGGATTCCTTAGACTGTCCTAGAGGTACTGGGCCGGTTGGGATTTGGGGTAAAGGTGCTACCTGGAATAACAACAACAACAATTATAATACCTTACTCTTATCCATGGTTGGAAACTTGTCAGAGACATTCCACATTCAGGACCTCATTAGTGCTTCACAACAATGATAATTATTATCTCCATCTTTATAAATGGAAAATTAAAACTCTGAATGGAGTGATTTTCCCTAAACCATTTCCCTGAATTAGAGGCAGGGGTAGGAATTCAGTCTTCTGGCTGGTACCTTCATGATATTAGGTGGGGATGGGGGAGGTTCTTGTTAGAGGAAAGACATAAGGAAGCCGTGATCAATGGAATTTTTCTCCAAACAGGAAGGTGATTCAACAACCTTGAAAGATATTAATAATTCAGCCACTCAGTGCAAGGTAAGCCCAGATTTCCAAGCTCGGTTCTTTCCCCTTCTGTCTTGCCCTGTCGTACCCTGTTTTTCTGAGGCTCTGCTCTTATTCTCCCAAACTATATACATATCAGTTGGTCAGGATCCCCAAACTAGGGTACTGCTCCCCTTCAGGATTCTGTGAACACACTTGAGCAGTTGCAGGTGTCTTTCTGATGCCACTGAGTTGATCCCCCATTCTTGTGTGCTCTCATTAGTAACAATTACCAGTTATGGGTAATGTCTCCCTCTTATTGTTGATCACTTCTAATGATTAGTGCCCTAGTATCACTGAATTAATTAAAATCAATTAGGTTTTTAAAAGGACATTCATTGATAATATATAAAATGAATGGAAGTACTAAACTTCCCTCCACCCTAGGGGACACTCTCTCCCCAAAAATACACAATCTATTAGTCGGAGACAGACACTCAGCTCAGACTTAAAGCAGCTACTACAAATATTGACTCCACCACCTTTACTTCAGAAAGTAGTGGTGCTAATGGATAAGTTGCCCCCTTCTCAGCCAGGGACATTCCTTGTCAGGCTGAATTCTCCTCTTCAGTATGGTTATGGCACTTCACCTGGCCCTTCCATTATGCATCATCACGCCTTTTCTGGATGCAGTCTTCCCAGCCTCTTCCTTATGAGCTGAGAGCAGGCACAGTTTGCTATGCACACTGCAGGAATGGGGCTTCCAGAACCCCTGTTACACTTATTCCCTGTTTCATCCAGGGACTGTTCTATTAAGGTCTCCCACTGACATTAAGGGGACCTGAGATTTAGGACTTTTGGATTCTGTTCAATGACCTTCCTCTCTCTTCACCCCACTCTGCTTCCTCATGCACCCTGGCAGTTTGTTGTCTTTCTAACTTGGGTGGGATGGGGCTGTCTCAGCCTGTCTGCCCCTTACCTGCTGTTCTCCACCTTCTGTTCAGAAAAATATCAAGAACCACGTGATGGATGTTATTGATACTCAGTGTCAGGAACAAAATCAGGTGAGTCCCAGTCTCTCTGCTTCCTGCCTCTCTCCTCTCTACCTGCCCCAGAATCATTGCCATGCCCCTTTCCTACTCCAGTCTTTCTCCTACCATGGTCTCTCTTACTCATTCTCCCTTTGTCACTTACCCTGGATTTTATTGTCCCCTTGCTCTCTGTCCTCTGTTGTCTATCCCCAGTCTGGTGTATGTGATGGAAACCTCCTGTCTGACAGAGGACCTTGGGGAAGGGTCAGTGAAAAGGCGGGTAAAGAAGAAAAAAAGTCTGACCTGAGGATAGGAGAGGAGGTTGGACGTTGGGCAGACAATGTATGTAACTCAGCCCTGAGACCATTAACCTTTAGTTTTTTGTGCTTCCCCTCTGGAGGACTCTGCTGGGGATCCTCCCTTAGAGCAGCTGAAGTTGAGGGAGAAAATGAATGAAGATGATGATGACAATGAAGAGGACTCTACCTCTTGTGATGAGCTAATAACCGAAGAGGAAATACTAGAAAAGGCCATGCCTGTCTGGAAATCAATGCTGGAAAGTATTAAGAGTTGGTTCCAAAAATTGCTTGACTGTTTGAAGAAGATAGCTGATGGCGTGAAGAAGATTATAAATTCTGTAACAGATGTAGTGAAAGATCTATGGAAGTGGTTTGTGAATATGTTTTAATTTCCTTAAGAGCAGAGACACATGTCATGGGCAACCTTATAAGTCTTCTAGATTTAGGGCAATTTTAATTTTTTTCAAATTATGCACTTTACCAAAAAAAAAAAAAGTAGATGAGAATTTCCATGCACACAGCAGAATACCAAAAGAAGATTCTAGATGTCAATCTAAATTTCTATTTCATGCTATTTGCTTTAAAAAAATTAAGAAAGTCTATCCATTTCATTGACATCTCTCCTGTCTCTCTATGACCTTCCTTCTGATTTCTTCTGTGCATTAAAAAAAAAAGTTTCAAAGGTTTTTTTTTCCCCCTGGTGTTTTCCTCTAAGCATCTAAGTCAATTTAAGCCTTATTTCCAGATTCATTATCCTGAGGGGCTGCACAAAGTCCAAGCTCCATTGCCACACTGACAATGCTGGTTCTATCCCCAGAGTGGTAGACTATCAATATTCATTGTTAACACAAGCCAGAAAGAGGAAGTTGTGGTTTTGTTTTTTAAAGCAAAGCAGATGACAGGTTTCCACAGGAAATTCAAACTGTCTAAGAAACAAAACAAATAAACAAAAATTACAAATTCGGCCTGAATCAACTGAAATAACAGTTTTGGAGACATCAGAAAATTAGCAAGGTAAAGAATCAAAGGGAGAGAATTCTGGGAGGATGGGGGTGGGAGTGGGGGGCATTATTCAGAAAACTTTCAGCTCTCCAAATGTCTTCCACAGAAAAAGCCAGAACATTGTCTCAGAGGGAATGTAGAGCAGCAGAAATAAAGAACAGTCAGAGTAAAGCAGTTGTTCTCTTAAGACAACCTAAGAAGACCCCAGGGTAGACCTATGGTAGAGGTTCCACCTGAGTGAAGTGGAAGCATATCCAAACCCACTCTGTTAGCCCTGGGGGCAGCTGAGAGGTAGCCTCAGTCTTAGAAACTTTCATTTCATGGAGAGTGTGGGGGGTTTGATGACTGGATAGGAAAAGACTGAAGGACTTTCCATTGTTGAGGGATGCCAAGCACAGATGTGCTGACCAGTTCAGGGCTGGGCTCCTGCTGTGGGGGAGAAGTTAGCACACACACCTGGTGAGTGTAGTAGTGAAGAGTCAGGGACCCTCCTAATTGTGGGCACTTGCTAGAAAGCAGAGTCCCTACTTTGAGTTCCAAGGAAGAGAGGACAGCTGTAGTTTGGAGGCATGGGGAGGGACCTGATTGCAGAGAGTAAGATCATTTGTGGGACAGGGAGATCATGGTTACAACTGAAGAGGAGAGCTCTAGGTTGAGGTCTGGGATAGACCTCAGAAAATAACAGTAGAAAGGACCTGAGGCTTGGGGCATTATTCCCCATGGATTGGGAGTACAATTTTATCACACCACAAGCTGCTGAAAAGAAATTAAAACAAAAAAATGAATAAAAATGAACAAGCAAAATAGGAAGAAACCAACTATAGATAGCTACTATTGGGGATAGAGAAGATCTGAGT
>JAQQSW010010641.1:0-12947 GCA_028646575.1 Pseudocheirus occidentalis | reverse complement strand
TTTTTTTTTTTTTTTTTTTTTTTTTGCTTTTTTGGAGGGCAGTTGGAGTTAAGTGACCTGCCCAAAGTCACATGGCTAGTGTATCAAGCGTCTGAGGCCAGATTTGAACTCAGGTCATCCTGATTCCAGGGCCAGTTCTCTACTCACTGCGCCACCTAGTCGCCCCGCCAATTCTATTTTTTAAGGAGTTGCTTTCTTTAGACAATTTTTGTGCTTCCTTTTCCATTCTGTTGACTCTTTTTCATGATTCCCTTGCATAACTCTCATTTCTTTTCTCAATTTTTTTTGAGCTCTTCCATGAGGACTTTTTGGACTTGAGACCAATTTATATTCACCTTTGTGGCTTCTTTACATGTAGGCATGTTGACATTGACAACTCTTTTGAGTTTGTTTACTGTTACTGTCACCATAGTAGCTTTCTATGGTCAGGGCTTTTTGTTTGCTCATTTTCTAGCCTATTTTGTGACTTTTAAAGTTGAGATCTGCTCTTGGGGCAAAGGAGGCCCTGCTCCAAGCTTTTTGCTTTGGGGGCCAGGGCCTGGTTATTGGCTTTCTGTGCTGAGGTCTTAGGCTTGCTCACTGGCCTGGGGTGGCTGGCCTTGTCACTCCTGTTGTGCCCAGGATTCCAGGGCTGACAGTTTGCCTGCTGGGGTTGGAGGCCTCACAGCTTGACCTGCTCTCCCACTGGCCTGCTGATCCAGGACTATGGAGCCTCAGTTGCTGGTCTGTGCTGTAGCTAAAAGCCTCCCCCGGCTTTCCTGGATACCCCAGATTCCAGTTGAATTGTCTTAGGAAGATTCTGAAGATCACCTGGCAGGATAAGATACCAGACATTGAGGTCCTTTCTTGAACTAAACTACTAAGCATTCAAACTCTACTGCAGAGAGAGCAACTCTGATGTGCTGGCTGCCCTGTTTGAATGCAAGATGTACATTTGCCTAAAAGAATATTTTATGGAGAACTCACAGAGGGCAAGTGCTCACATGGTGGTCAGAAGAAGTGATATAAGGACACTCCCAAAGTCTCTCTTAAGAACTTTGAAACTGATTGTGTGACATGGGAGACACCAGCACAGGACTGCCCAGTATGGCATGCCCTCATCAGAGAAGGGGCTGTTGTGCTCTATGAACAAAGCAGAAGTGAAACAGCTCAAAGGAAACACAGAATGTGCAAATTTAGAGCATCCACCCCAAATTTTCACATGGACTATTTGTGCCCAACCTGTGGTAGAGCATTTGGAGCTCATATTGATCTGATTGGCCACAATTTGATACATTATAACTTGACTCTAACATAGTGATGTCATTTTGGTCCTTTACAAGAACAATGAACAACAACCAACCAATGTCCTGGCTTGCCAGGAAAGCACCTACACTGCATTGTACTCCCCTTTTACTGAAATGAGACAGACCTTTCCCGAAGTCCCTCTAAGTTATCTTGGGTTGGAGAATTGTTTCATTCCATCTTTTTATAAGTTCTATCACTCCAGAATTTTAGAGGCTTACTTTAACATTGTTTTGAAGGAAACTGGAGAGAGCTCAGGTAACTTCTTGGCTTTTCTCTGCCATCTTGGCTCCACACTCATGTAATGCCAATCAATACAGCATACTTGAGGGCTGCTACTCTGAATAATTTCAAGGATCTCATCGCAAGGTATAGCAAACATTCTCTTTATTCAAAACTAAACCTTATTCAAGAAACTAAAGCATTTACCATTCATAACAACATAATAACTTATTACCAGGGTGGCCACATGACCTTAAATAAAACATATCATTCAGTATATAACATAATACTCAGTATGTAATATGGCATATAGCATATATCATTGCATTCAGTATATCTTATACAATCAGGGTTCCCAGGCCAGGGTCTTCCCTAGCACAAGACATCCCCAGGGGTCACAGAGAATACAACACACTCTACCCCTACAGTGTCCAAATCCTAAAAGTCTTCTTGGGGGTGTGTCCTTTCCACAGGGCCATTGCAGGCTCCCACCTGGAATTCTCGGGTGCTTGCATACTTGAATGAGGCCAAGTTGTAACACTGCTCTAGCCCCTACTTCCAAGTCCTGAGGGGCAGCTGGGTGATAAAGTCAACAAAGTGGGTTCCCTGGAGTTATGAATACCTCCCCACTCCCACCATAGATAACTCCACCCCCTGGGTCCCAAACCATCCCAGGGGGGCATGGCAGGAAAGCACTCTCACTGCTCCTGCTTTTCTGCAAACTCTCCATCTCAACTTGGGACCAAGTACCAAACTCTGGGGTTCCTCCCCCTCTTGCAGGTCTATGGGCTGATGGCTCCTGGCTCCTGCCTGGGTTCACATGCAGGCAGCTCTCTGCTCCTGCTCCATGTCTCAGCTCATGGTGAAGAAACTGTTCCACTACAAGCTCTCCCTGCTCCTGCTTGAGGCCAGGTGCAGCAGGCTCCATGGGCTCCTGCCCCCAGCTTCTGCTTCTGGGAAAACAAAGCTTAACAGGGCAACAACAATATTTACACACATTACCAGCCCTGTCATTTCAATTCATTTGGGTGAGTGCCCTTCTAGGGAGTTTCTGCCCTTTAGCTCAATTCACTCTCACAGCCAGGAGGCTCCTTGATAACAGCTACGTTAAAGGGGTCTAAGCTGCTGCTGCTAGAAGACTAAAAATGGTTCTGTTGCATTTTGATAATCTTGAAGAATGGAAAGAAAGGGTAAGAGGAACATACTTAAGGGGGAGGAAGGGAGAAGATGAATGGGAGAAATTATCCCACAAAAATAAGTCAATCCAAACAAGGAGTGGGAGAAGTGGGCAGCAGCTGAACCTCATTCTTATATGAACTGTTAAAGAAGGGGAAAGAGAGAAGAGAAAAGGAAGAATAGTTGGGAAGGTAAGTTAAAGAAAACAAACTCTTAAAGAGGGAGCAGAAAACAAAGAGAAAGAAAAGTGTAAGAGAAGAGGATGGAGTAAAATGTATAAGTAACAATCATAAGTGAATAGGATGAATTTATGCAAAAACGGAAGAGGATAGTAGAATGGATTAGAAAACAGAATGCAACAATATGGTGTTGACAAGAAACATTTCAATAAGAAAGGTTGGCATGGAGTTAAAATAAGAGGCTGTCAAAGTCTATTATGCATCAGCTGAAGCAAAAAAACCAATCATAGTCTCAGACAGACCTACAGCAAAAATAAACCTAATTAAAACAAATAAAAGAAGAAATTATATTTTGCTGAAAGGTAATATAAACAATAAATTCAATTAAATTCAAATTTAAATTCAGAGGTAATATAGACAATCAATTCAAAACATATATGAACCAAATTGCATTGTATCTAAATTCTTTAAGGAAAAGTCAAAGAAGTTATAGCAAAGAAACAGACAATAAAATTATACAGTAGTGAAGAACCTTTTCAGACGTAGATAAATCTAACAAAATCAGACAAAAAAAGAAATGAAGGAACTGAATAGAATTTTATAAAAGTTAAATATTCCACAGATTATTGAATGGGAATAGAAAGGAACTATTTCATATCTGTACAAGACACCTTCATAAAAATTGAGGCATAAAATCTTCACAAACAAATGTGGAAAAGCAGAAACATTAAATACATATTGTACAGCAAAAATATTAAATGCATATTTTCACAGTACAATGAATTAAAATAGTAATTGATAATGGATAGGCTGAGCAACATAATAAAAATGACAATGTTGGAGATATAGCACGCAGTTCCTCACATATAGTACATGAGACCTGAGGCATTCTGGAAACACAGCTACATTTCTGGCGACCTTTGTCCGGCATGTTCAGGCCTCTGGACATGCAGGCATTGTGGCGCCTGAGAAAGCTGGTGTTTGGAAAACCAGATGCTCTGAGCCATGGCTCTGTACCATGTAGAGAGCTCTGCCATTGTCTCCAGCTCCTCCTTATCTTGGAATGCAAGAGCCCAACTATACATTTACTTTTGTATTGCTTAACTCAGCCAAGAACAAGGGATGTAAGGGGAACTGGGGGACTACAAAATTAGGGGGAGTAATGTAACCAGTATATGCGCCATAATAAAGGAACTCAGCTCTCCATCTCCGCGGGCTCCTGACTCTTATTCCAAGAACATGGCTGGCCGTGTCCGATCATGCATGTCGAAGACCCTACAGGAAGGGTAAGTGCCCAGCTGCTTTCACACTAGGCCATAAGATGACAATACTACCTAAATTAATTTACTTCTTCAGCGCAATACCAATGAAATTACAAAAGGATGACTTTATAGAGCTTGAAAAAAAAAGGAACAAAATTCATCTGGAGGAGAAAAAGACAAAAAATTTCAAGGACATTAATGAAAAACCTGGGAATGAAGGGGACCTAGCAGCATCAAATCTCAAACTATAATTCAAAGTAGCAATCATCAAAATAATTTGGTACTGGGCCAGAAATATGGAGATTGATCAGTGGAACTGATTAGGTACAAAAGTAAACAAATACAGTAATTTAGTATCTGATAAACCAAAAAATATCAGCTACAAGGGCAAGAACTCACTATTTGACAAAACATTCTGGGAAAATTAGAAAGCAGTCTGGCAAAAATTAGATATAGACCAACATTTCATAACATATAAGATAAAGTCCAAATGGCTACATGAATTAGATGTAAAAGATGAAATCATAAGCAGACAAGTAAGGAAAAAATTACCTATCATAGTTATGGAAAGAGGAAGAATTCATAACCGAAAAAGAGAGGACCACAGAAGGAAAAATGGACAGTTTTGATTACATAAAATTAAAAAGTTTCCATACCAATAAAACCAAATAAAGCCAATGCAGTTAAAAAAAACAGACAAGAAGTTCACAGTTTTCTGGGGAGGTCCATAAACTTGCATAGAATAGAAATCATGTCTTTATTTATACTACTCCCTAACTGAAATTAGAAATATAGAAAACTTCTCTAACTGCCAAGATATTGCAGGAGAAGTATTTATGTATGAATTCACTTCCTGGAACCACTCTGACCAAGGTAGAAACATTAATAAGCAAATTACTCAAAGAAGTATTGGCTTTGAAAGAAATCAAGAAGTTTAGAACCCTGGGCTTTCTAGGTGGCCCAGTGAATAGAGCACCAGCCCTAGAGTCAGGAGGACCTGAGTTCAAATCTGGCCTCAGACACTTGACACTTAGTAGCTGTGTGACCTTGGACAAGTCACTTAACCCCAATTGCCTGGACTTCCCTCCTCCAAAAAAATAAAAACATAATAAAAGTGGTTTTAGTAGCTTAGCAGGGAGTTCCTGAGAACCCAGGGAACCTCCTTACTGACTGATTTTTATCTCCTTGCCTGCAATTTTTACCTTCCTGATCTGCTTTTACCTGAGGGCATTGGAATATGTTTTTGGTAAAGGGACTTTTTATTGGAACTCTCAATTGCACCAGATTCAGAAAAGCCCAGGACAACCATCAACTATTTCAGCTATAAAACCAGAAACATCACAAATTAACTTATGATATTGCAGGTAAGGTAGCAGATGTCAGATGACAACACTAATTAATACAACATTATATAATGCAGACCAGATATAATGGCCTATGTAATATATGTTGTCACCTTTGATCATCTTTTTTTCTTTCTAAATTTTATTTACTTGTACATTTGTACTACTAGTATATGTATGTGTATACCTGTTATATATTATCCTGTTCATTATTATTAGCACCGTCCTATTTTTCTTTTCTTTTGTGCTAAGTATTTATTAAGTACCTCCTATATGCTGGGCTCTATACTAAGCACCGAAGATACAAAGACAGGCAAAAGACAGCCCCTACACTCAAGGAACTCACTGTTTATTGGAGAGATGGGTGGAAGCAAAATGCAGATAATTATGTACAATCTCTAGACAGGATAAACTGGAGCTAGTCTAGGAGAGAGGCAGTTAGGTGGTGCAGCAGATAGAGTATTGAGTTTGGAGCCAGGAAGATCTAAGTTCAAATCCAGCTTCAGACACTTACTGTGTGATCCTGGGTAAGTCACTTAACTCCTATTTGCCCCAGGTCTTAATCTGTAAAATAGGGACACTCTAGAGAAGGAAATGGCAAACCACGCCAGTATCTTTACCAAGAAAATTCCATAAACAAAAGTCCCAAGGGTCACATAGAGTTGGATATGACTGAACAAAAACAACAACAAACAAAAGTCTGAAAGGGAAGGCGCTAGCATTAAGGGAGACTGGAAAAGGCTTCCTGAATAAGGTGAGATATTAGCTGAGACTTGAAGACAATCAGGAGGCTGTGATGAGAAAGGAGAGCATTCCATGAAAGGGGGACAACCGTAAGTCTGTCCAGAGTTGGGAGACGAAGTCCCTTATGCAAGCAACAGTATTATGCATGAACTATTGCTATAGTTAAATGTGATATGTTCTCCATTTTATTTTTAGACAGTGACTAAAGAAGTATCTCTGTTAAATGATATTTGGTATAGTGCTACATGCAAGATAAATGAGATAAAGAACACTTGTGACACTGGGGGAAGTTACTCTAGATGTATTGAGTTCTTTTTTTTTTTTTTTGGAGGGCAGTTGGGGTTAAGTGAATCGCCCAAGGTCACACAGCTAGGTTTTTGTGTTAAGTGTCTGAGGCCGGATTTGAACTCAGGTACTCCTGACTCCAGGGCCGGTGCGCCACCTAGCTGCCTCTATTGAGTTCTTAATGATGTATATCTGTGACTCTTCTCACCCCCAACTGCAAAAATCTCTCACTTCAGGGAGGAAAGAAAAGCCTGGTGCTGCAGCTTGTCATAGGCTGCAAGTACTCAGTGTTTTGCGAAGAGGGCAGGGAGCAAGGAGTTGGTTAAAGGATGAAGCCATCCTTTTTGTGGTGGCAAAAAATTGGAAACAAAAGAGATGCCCATCCACTGGGGAATGGCTGAACAAGTTATGGTATGTGAATGTAATGGAATACTACTATGCTATAAGGAATGGGAAGGAGATGGACTTCATAATTACCTGGAGAGGCTTATACACACTGATGCTAAGTGAGAAGAGCAGAACCAGGAATAATTTGTACACAGTCACAGATACATCATATGTGTGACAACTAACTTCAATAGACTGGGCTCCTGTCAGCAATACAAGGTCATAGGAGAACTCCAAAATACTCATGACTGAAGGAGATATCCACATCCAGAGAAGGAGATGCAGTCTGAGTGCAGATTAAAACAAACTACTCTCTCTGTTTCTTTTTCTTGTTTTGTTTCCTCTTTCCCACTGATCATTCCATCAGCTATAATCCTTCTTTACAACCTGACTAAAGATTAATGGGAAGTTATTTGTAGACCCTGTATCCGAGTGCATGCCGCCCTGATGAGGGTGGGGAGAGGGAGGGGGAGAAAATCTGAAACTCGAGGGACTGTGGAACTGAATGTTGTCAACTAAAAGTAAATAAACCAATTTAAATTTTAAAAAAAGATGAAGCCATCCCAGGTGACCCCAGCACAGTAGGCAAATTGCCAATCCCAGAGACCCTAGCACAACAGACCCAGAAAATCAGTGACTGGGCCAAGAAGCTTGGGACAGTGCCCCTGTGCCCTAGGAATAGAGCTCACCTTTAAAAGTCATATAATGGGCTAGAAAATGAGCAAAACAAAACAAAAAAACCAAAAAGCTCTGACCATAGCAAGCTACTACAGTGACAGGGAAGACCAAAACAAATTCAGAAGAGGACAACAATGTCAAAACACCTATACGTGAAGCCCCAAAGAGAAATATAAATTGGTCCCAACCCAAAAGGTCCTCCTGGAAGAGCTCAAAAAAGATTTTAAAAATCAAATAAGAGAGATAGAAGAAAAATTGGAAAAAGAAATGAGTTATGTAAGAGAATCATGAAAAAAGCGTCAACAGCTTGGAAAGAGAAAAAAACTCCTTAAAAAGTAGAATTGGCCAAATGGAAAAGGAAATACAAAAGTTAACTGAAGAAAAAAATCCTTAAAAATTAGAAGTGGGCAAGTAGAAGCTAATGACTCTATGAAATATCAAGAATCAAATTTAAAATTTTTTTTAAAAATTAAAAAAAGCATCAAACAAGATATAAAAAATGAAAAATAGAAAAAATGTGAAATATCTAATTGGAAAAAACAATTGACCTGGAAAATAGAACCAGGAGAGATAATTTAAGAATTATTGGACTACCTAAAAGCTATGATCAAAAAAAAGAACCTGGACAGTATCATTCAAGAAATTATCAAGTACATTCAAGAAATTATCAAGTAATTCTGTCTTGATATCTTTTTTTAGACTACTTTTTTTTAAATCCACAATATTTTGAGTTCCAAATTTTTTCCCCATCTCTCCCCTCCCCCCCACCCCAAGATGGCAAGCACACTGCCTTGATATCTTAGAAACAGAGATACAAAAGTAATAGAAAGAATTCACCAATGACCTCCAGAAAGAGATCACAAAATCAAAACTCCCAGGAATATTAGGAATAAATTCAAGAACTCTCAGGCCAAGGAGAAAATATGGCAAGTAGCCAGAAAGAAACAATTCAAATATCAAGGAGTCACAGTCAGGGTAACATAGGTTTTAGCAGTTTCTACATTATAGGATCAGAGGGCTTGGAATATGATATTCTGGAAAGCAAAGGAGCTAGGATTATAACTGAGAATCACCTAAACAGCAAAATTGAGCATAATTTTTTCAGAGAAAAAATGGATATTCAATGAAACATGGGACTTTCAAACTTTCCTGATGAAAAGACCAGAGCTGAACAGAAAATCCAATTTTCAAATACAAGACTCAAGAGAAGCATAAAAAGGTCAACAGGAAAGAGGTTAATAAGGTGAAGCTGTTTACTGTATCTCTATTAGGGCAGCATACATAGACATAGGGCAGTATATGTAGACAGAGGGTGAGGATAGAAGTTGACTTTGATGGGATGATACAAAAAATTAAGGGGTGAAAAAGAGGATTATACTGGGAGAAGAGGATAGGTAAATTTTATCACATGAAGAGGAGTGAAAAACCTATTATAGTAGAGGGAAAGAAGGGAGGAGGGTGAGTAGTGTTTGAGTCTTAATTGCATCAGATTTGGCTCAAAGAAGAAAAAACATATACCCTTCACTTAAGTATAGTGTGAGGAATGAAAAGTTCAAGAGACATAGTTTCTGGATGTTTAGTAGCCAAAATGATGGTCATTTGGCTTTCTGTCATAAACCAAAGAATCCCTACCCCTCCCCAAGAATATTGAAAACTTAAATAGATTTGAAAAAGGGGAAATCAGCTCTGATTGGTTTACAGTCAATGATGAGGTGGACATATTAATGAGGAGATGGTCAAAAAACCTTCTGCTCCTCCTGCTGAGAAGTGACCCAGTGACAGGACTCAGCTGCCTCCAGCAATCAGAACAGAAGAATCCATCTTAACCCAGACCAGGCTGGCTGGTCTTCTCCTTCATAAGCTGTATCACTGTAAATCTAAATGGAAGGCTGAATGGATGAGGGACAATATCCTAAGAGCAAGAACTTACCTAGACTGAATTCTATTTGTAAGATTTTTAAGTTGGGTGGGGTCCCACCCAAGATTGAAAAAACGTATATTCCAGGGCGGGGTAGCTAGGTGGCCCAGTGAATAGAGCACCAGCCCTAGAGTCAGGAGGACCTGAGTTCAAATTTGGACTCAGACACTTAACACTTACTAGCCATGTGACTTAACCCTAACTGTGCTGCCTCCTCCAAAAAAGCCAAAAAAAAAAAAAAAAAAAAAAAAAGAATGTGGAGAAAGAGAAGCAACAGAGAAATCAGAAGAAGAAGAAAGATGATGATGAGGAGGAGGAAAATGGAGGTCCAAAAGAAGCACTTATCCCTGAGAAACTGGCCAAGGTTGAAACTCCATTGGAAGAAGCTATTAAATTTTTAACACCATTAAAGAACTTAATAAAGAACAAGACAGAGACCCATCCTTTTGCCTTTCAGATTTACTTTAGGAAAGAAGTTTCTTTTGATGCTTCAGTCAGTAAAGAGGGAATTTGCTATTGATTCCAGTCATCCTTGGCTTCATGAGTATATGATTTACCTCTTCAGTCAGTGCTGCAGGGTCTAAAAGCAAAGACCTATCTGATGCAATGAGGACAGTATTAAAACAAGAGATGAACCAGCTTTTTGGAGCAACCAGAAGCTCTTGGGAGCCCTTGGTTGCTCATCCAGGAGCAGGCTGGTGGTGAGACAATTTCATCCTTCCCCTGAGATTTTGAAAGCAGAGAATGAGACATCTGCAAGTGTCCCAAAAAGTTATTTGGGTACAACTGGGTAATATGGGACTCAGATGGGGGGAAATTGCGATATCAGATTGTAATAGGAACAGTGAGGTGTTATACTGCTCAGGAATTTTAAAATTAACATTTAGTTTTGTCTTCACTGTAGTAAAGTGCCTCATGGAGCTGAGATTTCAGACTGCCTAGGATCAACCCTACTGCTCCTGATTAAAATCCTCATGATTTTTATTTTACTCTAGTAAAAGATACTGTGATCTCTGCATGAGTCAGTAATCCTTTTGGGTCATGAAGTTGGCAAGGTGGTTAAATCTCAATAAATTGGGGCAAAAATTGTTGTACTTGGCCTCACCTGGCTCCCTTGATCCTTTCCTCTCCCCCCATTCTGCCCTAGCCAGCCATCTTCTTCCTGTGTCCTCATGGAAGTTGGCTACAGGGCCCCCCAAGGTTTCCCTGTGTGCGAGACTTAAAATGTGTACTAGCCAATCCCTTCTGTGAACCTCTTATTACGCAATCCCTGACCATTGAGAGTTGGGGGGACCCTATATATATATATATCAGTGATCTCTGCTTGGTCAAGCCTGTTTGATTTGAACAAGGTAAGATGTAGCCCCAAACAGCGCACGTTAAATAAAATCCACTTCCAAAATATGTATTTGGGGTCTCGCTCCGTTCTTTTGGCATAACATTTTGGAGGCCCCTGAGAGATTTATGCGATATTCCGTGTCACCATGGAGACCCCAAAAACCTGTGTGGCTCTCAGCCTTGAAGGTGGGCATCTACTCACCCCCCCCCCGACTCTTAGGGGAGGTGGCACCTGAGGAACTCTCAGGCCCTGAGACTCTAGGGGAGGGAGAACTAACCCACCCCCAACGCTGATCTAGCCCCAATTCGAACCTATGTGGATAATCTGGTTTCTGGTCCCCTGGGGAGGTAAGTAAAACTGTTGGTTTCCTGGTTCTGTCTGGTTCTCTTGGGGAGTGAGGCTGGACGCAGCTGCTAAACCAGTCCCCTTGGGCCATGCCCTGAGAGGTCAGGCTCATGCCGCCTAGGTAACTGATCCCGGGCTGGCTGGCTGTGTCCGTCTTTGTACCTTCTGTTCATTTCGGTTTTCTCTATGTTTGTGTGTCTGTTTTGGGTAACAGGAGGTTCTGATTCTGTGTCCATCTGTTTGTAAATTGTCCATGTTTTATGTGTGTCTGCATTGCCTTATGAGATTTTCTCTGGGAGTCATCCCCTGAAGCTAACCTTCTTCCATACCCGAGAATGGGTTGTAAGTGGGGGACGAGGTCTGAAAGGGTTTGAAAGGCCGGGCGCTGTGGTGGAGTAGGTGGGGCTGAGGAGGCTAGCAAGCCAGGTCTGGCAGAAAGAGGAATTCATATGTAAATGTTGAAGGGAAGGGGGAGGGGTAGTGGTTGCTTCTTCATGTCTCTGAAGGAGCTTTACTGAGAAATCAATCTCTTAAAATTGGTTAAGAATGGATTTATAATAATTGTGTCCTAGTACAAATTGGGAATTCAGAACGGTAATTCATTTATGTATATGGGTCATGGTAAATCTTTGTGATATATTACAATTCAATGGAAAGTTAGGCATAATGCAAGACACCAGGATAAATTCCTGAATGTTGTTAAAATTTGGAACTATATTGTCAAAAGAATAGGAGAGTAGGAATGGGACACTCTGACCCAAGTGTTGTAATATTTTTGAAATATTGTAATTTGGGAGATCTGTAAAATGCATTTCCTTATAATTCTTGGTTGTGGCCACCCTAGAATTATAACAAAAGTCAAATATACCTAAAACATCTGAGTAGATTCTGTTAAAGCCTTGGAGTTTTTCTATTAACTCCTCTCATCTCAGATCAGATTAGAAATAATATTATATGATCTGGGAACACAACAATGTCATGTGAACCAACTTGTTTGTGCCATAGCTATAATAATTTGGCTATTGCTTATGAAAATTATAAGATGGTTGGTTATGTTTTAATGCTAAAACCTAAAGTTGATTACTCTGTGTATATGTTGTATGGAAAGGAGGATTCTTCTGCCCATTCAGAGAAGTCCTCAGGGCTAGTCAAAAACACGGCCCAGGGCAGTTCTATCCTATGGGTGGATAAAGCAGCCCCTTTTCAGGGGTCCCTCTCCATCCTCCCTAATTTTATAAACTTGCATATGAACTTGTTTGGATTATGGAGTTCCTAAACAAGGAACTTGGCATGCTGAGAATTTGCAAATATATAGAAATAATCTCTAATGATTGGGTTTTGCATGAGGACAAGTTTAAAATTTAAAATGTGAGTCCTGGTAAAATTCTTGATTAGTGAAACTTACCATATGAGGTAAAAGCTTTTGGGACTATAATGGATTTTATTTTGAGTTGTCCAATGGATCATAGAAATCCATCAATAGGCAATAATACACCTTTGCAGGTACTCAGAGAATGTGACTGTAACAGGTATCTGTGTCTGGAAAAACTGAGAGGACAATCCTAGCATCAGCTTAGGATGGGATCCTGGCTCAGTTTACCCATTGTGTTCCTTTGAAAAGGAATATTTCACACCTGACTATTCCTGAGTCTGGCTATGAGGTGGCATTGATGATGCAGGGGTGGAAAATTGTGACATTTTATCTGATCAAGTCCTTGCTTTCCTTTTATGGCAAATTTCTGCAATCAAAGCAAGTGGTAGTGAAAGATATGTAAGCACCATGCA
>JAQQSW010010640.1:0-12948 GCA_028646575.1 Pseudocheirus occidentalis | reverse complement strand
CTCTCTCTCTCTCTCTCTCTCTCTCTCAGTCAGCTTCAGTCTCCATGATTCTTCCTTCACCAGGAGCAACATTCCAAGTCTGTCTCTCTGTCTCTGGAATTCTTGCTTATGTATACAGGCTGACCTCCTGTCTCAGCCAGTCCCCTTCTTCCTTGTCAATGGGGAGTTCATGCCTTCTCAACAGCAGACAGGGCTCACACCTTCCATACAGAGTTCACACCTTCCATACTTAGCCCTAAGTTACTAAGTGCTAAGTATCTGCTAAACTGTTCACTGTCAAAGGAGTGTCAAGGTGGCACAGTTCTTAAAGGGATATGAATACTAATTCTTCCTTAACACATTAACATCTCTTTTCCTCTCTTATCTGTTTTTTTAACTATCTGTGATTAATTCAAATGTAGATGGAACCCCACTTCTGTTCCTTTGCCCCCAAAACACATAAATTTCATAGGTGAGGGAGCCAATTCACTCAAGTAGAAACTTGAGTATAAAAAGTACATACTGTTCTATTGAACTAAATGTGTTTAAATAATAAACAATCAATACAGCAGGATCTTTTTTTTTTCTCTGTATCTCTCATTTAGGTGAGTGACTGTAAAGATATGGCCTGTGATGGAAGATAATCTGTGAAAGTCTACATGATTCTTTACCATGTTTTCATTGAAGATACTCTTTATTATAATAATAAGTATGTGCTGTAAAATGAATTTATATATAGTATATGTATGTATACATACATCAATACATATATACATACGTAAACACACACACATACATTTTGCTTAAGAAGATATTTGGAATTTATATGTACAGCCCTATGTGGCTCTCTTTCTAGCAGTATATACACTACTACATATACCCACAAGTTTTATAATTTCATCAGGATATGAGGTACCCTATCAGGAACTGCTCTCAATGTTGATTGTGACGGAAAATATGTCTGTGACTTAGAAGTCTTAGAGACTTCCCTGAAGAACAAAGAGGCTCAGTGACTTGTTCAGAGTAACATGGCTGCCAAATGTCACAGACAGGGTTTGAACTCCAGTCTATTGCAGTTCTGACAGTCAAAAATGGAATCTAAATTAAAAAGCTGGCTATTCATTTTCACTCCGATTTACAAAAAGAAAAACCAAAAAAACCCAAAAAACAACACCCTTTTAGCAGGTATCTAATTGCCTAATGCCATTCATTAATGACCAAATGACCTGATGTTGTCAAGTCAACAAGCATTCACAAAGTGCCTACTGTGTGTGAGACACTTTTTGCTTGTGGACCTTCAGGTAAGAAAGTCTAATAATACTCATCTATTTTAACAGGAGTGTAAGTAGTATGTTTGTACTAATATGACTTCTAAAATAGAGGCTGGCTTTATAGACGTGTCCAACTGATATGAATCAAAGTCCTGAAGAGGCAAGAGCACCAGCGGGGACCATAACTAATGTAAATATCCAGGCACTAATTAAAACTCACACTAACACAGCATATCATACTATCTATTTCCTGAAATAACAATAGGTTTTTCAATTCATTGTCCTGATGTCATTATTCTGTAATTATAAAAGGACTGAATGGTAGAGACTAAGGGCATAAATGTTAATGATCTGTTGGTCTAAGCAAAAAAAAAAGACTTGTTCATGTTATGTTCACAAAACTAAAACCTAGTCTTTTCTATTCAATTGCCTTGATTTGTTTTCTCGTCGAATGTACTGCCTTTTGAAGAACTGAGTAATGACAGTTTATTTATTGGCATGCTTTATGCTCTGGTTGCTGCAAAAATTAACAGAATTAAAGAGGCTAATGGTGGTATAATGGGAACCTTATGCAAAGCTATTCTGTTGTACAGTGTTGTTGGTAGGCCGGGCAGATTTTAATTCTATTAGTGCTTTGTCAAATTAAAATTCATAAGAAGTATTGATTCTTCCTGTTATCTCAGGTATCCTTATAATGTTGGCTTCATTACCAATTGTTTATTGGAACCATTTTTTTTCTGAAGGAGAAAAATATATAGAAAATCTAATGTAAGTTAAAAATGTTTTATTAAAAATAACATTGAATCTCAATACAAGGCACTTTACACTCTTAGTAACTACATATACAACATTAATTTCAACATATAAAAAAGCATCATAACAATATTTCAGATTTCAAAGGGATTCTTTGTCTATTCATTCCCATTTCCTTTTCCTCTTAAATAATCATACTGTAAACTCCATTTTGTCTTTTTGGTGGTGGTGTTCTGCATTTTTTCTCCCAAAGATTTCTCCAAATTTCTTTGCATTTCTCATACTTGTCCATCTAAATTACATTTTAAAATTCCATCTAAATTACATTTTTTCATTAATTACATTAATGTATCCCAATTTATTTAACTATTTATTTACTGTTGGACACTTAAGATTTTCAAGTATTTTGCAATTATGCATTATATTTCCCTGAAAAATCTAGAGAAAGCACTTTTTGTTTATTGATTTTTGTAACACTTTCAGAGAATATTCCTAGCAATAGAATTACTGGGTTAAATTTAGTGGAATTTTGAATAAGATATATTTTGTGTCTAAAACTGTTACATTTGATTCTTCTAGTTCAAAATGATATAAATTGGATAGGGGTAAGACTGACGTTCACCTTTTACCTTTTCTGTTACTTGTAAGAATGGGTTATAGGATAAGTAGTTTTAGCTGTCAGTTATCTCAAATATTATCTAGTTCTATCATTTAATTATGCAAATTAGGAGCCTGAGACCCAGAGAGGGGAGGCAACTGCCTTACCATCACACAGGGAACAAGTATATAAGCCAAGACTTGGTTGAGACCTTTCAACACCTAATTCAGGATATATTAAACAAATAAATAGTATGCACAATGTTTAGGATTTCTTAAATTTAAGTAAAGGAGCATCTTGACTATAGATACAAATTCCTATGTTGCTTATTTAAATCCCATCACAGCCTAGCTCCAAAGTACATTTCTAGCTTTATGAAACCATATTTGGACATATTAAGGACAAGGATTATTTTTTTTTCTTCCTATCTTTTTGACTTTGGTGCATGGAACGTAATGGAACACAAACTGTCATTTAGATAGTACTTAAAAATTCATGAGATTTAAGATACAAGTAGTTTTCTTATTTGAACATTGTAATAACCCTGAGAAGTAGGTGTTGTTATTATCTCCATTTTTACAGATGAGAAAATTGAGTAAGATAAGTTAAATGACATGTCCAGGGTCACATGATCAGCAAGTATCTGAGACAGGATTTGAACTTGGGTCCTCCTAATTCCAAATCTAGTGCTCTATTGAGAGAAAACCTCTAACAGTCAGTTGATGGAGCATGGGGTGGTGGAGAAGTAAGTGTTTTCCCTAAAAGGTGTCAGAGCTGAGTTATGAAGAAAACTAGAGAATCTAGGAGTTCTTGATGGGAACATGTTATGAGTCATGAGGCCTTGAATATGATAAGACTGAAGGATAGGAAAAAACGTGTTAGAAACATAACTGGAGGTCTCCTTCAACCACTTTATATTGAGTGCCCCTGAGGCCTACTTGAAATTTGTAAAATTTCTATCATATAGAAGTTCTATAAATATAAAATTCTTGTAAAATAGAGAAAACTTCTCTTACTGAACAGAGATCATCTTTACCATATGATAAGTAGGCCATGTGGCTCAACATAGAAATCAAACAAGTCCACTCTACCTGGATAGGAAGTCAGCTTACTATGAACTATACGAAGCAATTTTCAGGATGCTCCAACTATGGAAAGATAATGGTGCTCATGGAAATTGTATCTTACTACAAAGTTGAATCAGTATGAAATAAAGAATAAAATATAAAGAATAGAAAATTAATAGATTAATGAGTTTTTATACTTGATAACTATATTCAAATGCACCCTGATGACCCATTTGGTATCTTTGACAGTCACATTGATACGTCCTCTGATAATGGAAATCATGTCATCCACACTTTCTCATTTTCTGTGCCTCTTGTTCATATCCCCCAGGGGACCTATTCAATGTGCCAGGGACCTTCTTGTAGATCTCTTGACAGTGTGTAGAATCCAGTGGAGCATGTTATGAGGGGCTCTAAGAGACCTTGTATAAATACCAAAAAAGTATATGGGCTATTATCTTTAATTCTAACATTGACTGGCTATAACAGGACTAACCCCAAAGTTAAAAAATATAATGCTGGAACCAAAGTCCAGTGCCATTAATAATTATCCAAATGATTCTCATTCATATGTTTTTTTCTGTGTCAATTTTTCAAGAATTATTTAGTATAATCAACTGTATTTTGTGTTTAGCATAACCATCCATCCAATGCTTCTGTTCTTGTGATTGTGACTTGCAGATCAGTTATGACCATTGGCTTTAGGTGCATCTTTTCTTAAACTAGCTCCCTCTCCCAAACCACTAACGTTCTGCCCTAGGCAACTATCATCAGACATTCCTGTTCATGGGTAACACCCTGGTTCTATTGTTGGACTATGACAAGAAAGAAAGCTAGAAATGAGAGAAGGGTCCTCTCTGATATCATTTCTTCATTGTAGAACTGTATTCCTATTGAAGTTTTCTTGTAAAAAGTTCTGAGTTCTCAAAATAGATGAGCATGTAGCTAAATCTATCCAGTTATAAAGAAATGTAATTTTAAGTGTAAATTCCAAAACCACAGAAAAAGTTGACAAATGGAAGATTTGGGAAGGCTTGAGGAAAGGAGAATAGAGCCTATGGTAATAAGGATGGCTTAAGGTAGATTAAGTGAAAATAACTTAAGAGACAAAGTGGCACCTTCAAAGAGGAAGATTAAAAAAATAGAAAGAAAAAGTCAATATTGGAGACAAAAAGAGAAAAACATAGACCTAACTTTCATACTTATAAATGTGAATGGATTGAATAATCCAATAAAATGAAAGAGTGATAAAATAGGTAAGGTGAAAAAAATCTGTTATTTACACAAAAAACACATAGTGAAAATATTTACAGAATCAAAATGAGAAACTAGAACAACATTTATTATGCATCAGTTAAAAATCCAAAAAATAGCAAGAATTTCAAGCATGCTATCAAACAAAGCCAAAATAAAAATTCATAAAATAGAAACAAGAGAATTTCAATATGCTGAAAGGAACTGTTATTAATGAATCAATATTAATATTAACCTTATATGCTCCAAATTCATTACCATCCATATTAATAAAAGAGAACTAATTGAATTATAAGGTCTAATTAAACCATAATAGTAGAATAATGATTTTTTCTCAATTTTTGACAAATTTAACAGAAAAATAAACAAAAATAAAAACATCCAACTAAACAAATTTCTTGAGAACTAGAAATAAATGACACATTGTATCTTCTAAATGAGACTATTAAATAATATGCATATTTCTCAGCTACATCAGAAATTTTTTTTGAAAAACTGAATTGCGTTAGGGCACAGAAGCAGAAATAATAAATACATCATTTATAGGTAATAATCCAATAAAAATGCTAATTGGATCAGATGCAGAACCTAATGGAGACATGAGAATTAAATCTCAAATAATGAGTAGGACAAAGAACAAATTATAGAACTAATAATTATGTACAAGTGATAATGATGAGCAAATATATAAAAATTTCTGGGATATAATAAAATAATCCTATAGGAGGAATTATATCTCTGCAAATATATATTGCCAAAATAGAAAAACAGAGAATTAATTACTATATCTGCATTCAAAAATGGGGAAATCAACAAATAAAATAACCCAGAAAAATTAGGAGAGATACTAAAAAGTAGAGGAAAAATAGATAAATCCAAAATAAAAAAAGGCTACAGAAATGGTAAGGAAAACTAAATGCCAGTTTTTTAAAGACTAAAAAATTGTTAAAAATTTAACCAACCTAATAAAAAAGATGGTAGAAAATCCAATCAATAATATAGCAAATGAACAAAATAAAATTACAATGAAACAAGAAGAAATTAAAAATAGAGTTATCAGTATCTGAAATGCATAAATATATGCTAACAAACCAGAGAAAATGAAAGAAATAGAGAAATACTTTCAAAATATAACATATTCTAACAGAAGACCAAATCAAATTTCAGAAAAAGAAATAAACTCCCTCTAAGGAAAATATTAAGCGTGTGTGTGTGTGTGTGTGTGTGTGTGTGTGTGTGTGTGTGTGTGTGCACGCGCATTTTGTTTGGGGGGATTATCTTCTGATTTTGATGAACTCAACAAATTTTATCAAACTTTAAAAAAAAGATTAATACCAATGCTACATGAAAGCATTTTCAAAAATCAAGAAGCACATTATCAGATTATGTTTCTGAGATAAAACTGCATATTTTGGATAGCAGAAATTCATTATAAATGTTTAAATTATAGATGGAAGGGGGTGGGGAAAAGGGGAAAATACATTTCCTATGTTTACATTTGTTTTTGGAAATTAAGAATATGGATCTGTGTCTGGCCTGAGCTGCTTGATAATGTCTAATCAAAAGGCACTGTCCTCAATTTAGTTTAATTTCAGCTTTTACATACCATACATTCTCCATTCTTTTAGCTGATTGTGTTTAGATGCCTTATTGTTCAGAAGACTGACAAATGTTAAGTTGAACTTGGACTGCAGAAAACAGCATAATATATTATTTGAAGTGGAATAAAGATTTAGGCCATTTTGTATACTGCAAGAGGAACATTAAGATTAAATGCTAATGGATATATACTTTTTTTTTTGGTTGCCTGAAGTAACTTGCTAGGTAGCATTAAAACCAGTCAAAAATGTAAAGAATCACTAGATTTTAAGCACTCAAATCTATTTCAGTTATCTCTCTGGTATTTACTTTTCTAAAAGGATAAAAGCACATTACAAGAATATTGTAAAATACTTTTCCTTGCCACCAAGAGGATCCTATTAGTATACGGTTGTCTATATAGTTGTGTGATCCTTGCAGATGTGGCTTAAAATTTTTAATAAGAATGCTTAGAAAAGATGTTTTCTAATATACCAGATATTTAAGTTTCTCTTTATTCAGTATTGATTATCAATTTTCCCCCAGTTCTACATTTTATTTGGTTTTGGATAATTTAAATGTTAGCCTCTTTAAAGGCTTAACATTGTCAATACTTCTGCCCACTTGAGTTTGGGTCTTACAGTCTGTATCTCTCTTGAAATAATTTACCTTCTTATTATGGTTGGGTAAGTGATTTACTTCTTCAACCACAAGGAAATATTAAGAAATGAGTCCAGCGTTTCTGAAATCTGAGATAAATAAAAAAGACTGGACCCAGCAGCTAGGGATCCTGGATTTTCCTTCAATCTTTTTTCTTTTTTCAAAAGTCTTCTTGCCCTTTCTGGCATTGAATTAGGTAGATTCTTTTATTATTATTATCAAATGATTTGTTTATTTACTTTTAGTTTACAAGATTCAGTTCCACATTCCCTTGAGTTTTAAATTTTCTCCCCTCCCTCGCCTCTCTTCCCCCATCCCCATGGCGGGATACAATCAAGTATAGGATCTGAAATACTTTCACACTGGACATTAGTCTAGTTGTGTAGAAGGGTTGTAACCAATGGAGTGAACAATGGGAAAAAAGCAAGAAAACCAAACATGACAAAGAATTATAGCATCTTGATTGCTTCAGTCTTCACTTAAACTCTGTTCTTTCTAGATCTTTCTCTGAATATAGACATCTCCTTCCATCCTGAGACTTGTAGAGTTGTCTTATAACTGTGCATGGCTAAGAGTCCAGTTTATCAAAGTTGGTCTTCACACATATGACGTGTCTGTGATTGTGTACAAATTTCTCCTGGTTCTGCTCTTCTCACTTAGCTTCTGTTTGTATAAGCCTCTCCAGGTGAACATGAAGACTGTCTCCTCCCCATTTCTTACAGCACAATATTCCATTACATTCATATACCACAGCTTCTTTAGCCATTCCCTAACTGATGGGCATACCCTTAATTTCCAGTTTTTTGCCACCACAAAGAGAGCTACAATAAATATTTTTGTACATATGGGTCTTCCTCCCACTTCTATGACCTCTTTGGGATACAACCCCACAAGTGGTATTAGTGGGTCAAAGGGTATGCAATTATTTCTACCCCTTTGGTTCCAGATTGCTCTCCAGAATGGTTGTATTGGTTCACAGATCCACCAACAATGCATTAGTATTCCAATTTTTCCACATTCTCTCCAGCATTTGTTATTTTCCTGTTTTGTCATCTTAGCCAATCTGACTGGAGAGATGTGGTACCTCAAAGTTGTTTTGATTTGAATGTCTTGAATCAAAAGTGATTTAGGGCATTATTTTATATGCTTATAAATATCTTTAAGTCTACCTCTGAAAATTGCCTGTTCATCCTTTGACCATTTATCATTTGGGGAATGACTTGTAATCTTATAGATTTTACTTAATTCCTTGCATATTTTAGAAATGAGTCTTTTATCAGAGGCACTGGTTATAAAACATTCTTTCCCAATTTCCCACTTCAAACAGGTAAATTCTTAGCACCTATTAATTTCCCATGGGTATTTTTTATTTAGCTCCTGAAAGTATCAGAAAGCATCAGGAAAGGATCAGTGGTAGAATGGAGATAGCAAAAGAGATGTGAGGAAAGACAGACTGCCAGAAGAGTGGGACAGCATTGCAATGAAAGTCAACAATTGACTCTAGGGAGAGCAGAAGAGCTGATCTACAAAAATGAAGATATTTGAGAATGGAAATGTTTTTACTATTTTTTTTGCTTTATTTTTTAGGTGGGGAGGGCAGGGCAATTGGGATTAAGTGACTTGCCCAAAGTCACATGTGTAGTATGTTTTATGTACCTAAAGTCAGATTTGAACTCAGGTCCTTCTGACTCCAGGGCCAGTGCTCTATTCACTGTGTCACCTAGCTGCCCCATGGAAACTATTTTAGTACATTTTATTGTTGCCTTTTGTCCTTGAATCTTCCATTGAACCCTCCCTCATGAACAAAGAAAAACATCTGTTATAGAGACCACATCTGACAATTCTGAACATTCTGTCCTTTTGATCTCTCTCCTCCCATACACTCCCAAGAGTAGAAGACACATTACATCTTCTGTTCTATAATACCTTTATTAGCTTTTCAATTCCTCAGAATTTGTCTTCCCGTTAGCATTATTTTCATTTACATTATTGCTCATTGTGTATGTTGTTTTTGATTATGTTACTCTGTGACACATTACAGAATTCTCTCCTCTCACACACACACATTTCTCTAAATTCCTCATAGTTCTCATTTCTTACTGAACAATTACATTCCTTTCACAAACTATAGAGATTTTCTTTTATCCATTCCCTAATTGATAGGTTTTAATTCATTCCTGCCACAAACGGCTATTCAATAAATATTTTACCATGTACTGGACCTCTGTTTTTGTCTTTCACATCTTCAGACTGTCTACTTAGTAGTAGGGTTGCTCGCCCAGAGGATGTGAAGAGCTTGGTCACTTTCCTTGAGTAATTTCAAAATGAAATTCAAAATAGTTAAGCACCTTCATAGCCCTATCAACAATACATCAGAGTCCCTGCCATCTCACTATGATGGTTTTCATCTTTACCAATTATTTTTTTTTATTTCTCTTACTGTAATTCTAATAAAAGTAATTCTTTTTACTGAATTTGTTTTCTTGTATTCATTTATAATTTGCAATTATTTAAAAAAATCAAGAGTTAGAAAGAGGCTGATTTTGTAGAATGATGAACAGTCCACAACAAAACTCTAACTAAAGTTGATTTCCCGCAGAAGTGGTCTTCCCTTCCTCATCCATCCTTATCTTTACTCCACTCCAAACGTGATACATCTCTTTGTTCTTGCTGAAGTGCTGTCTTAGATAGTTGGAGTCTTAAGTAACAAGGTTTACAAAAGACTCCCTAAAATTCAATACCTGCTCTATGTTGTGTTCTTGGTTTCCTTTTTTAGCCTTTGCTTTTAAGGACTAATTTGTAATGTAGTCCGTAGTATCTTCTCATATCCTTACTAAATTTTTTCTGACCTTAGTATGATCTAAGCCACTATCTGTGATTTGAAAACAATAAAGCCTTAATTTCTAAAAACAATCATATCTAATGACATATCCATTGCTTTTTATGAATGATAACAAAATCCTGCTTTGCTGGACTAGGCATATGATCATTATAGCAGTATTTGGAGGGGGAAAAAAGCAAAGGTATGTGACCATCAATTGGGAATGGCTGTAAGAATTGTGATATATTACTAATAGAATTTTATTGCATTATAACTAAAGAATTAAGATAAATGTGCCAGGACTTATATGAATTGATACAAAGGAAAGAGAATCAGAGTAATATGCACATTTGACTACAATGTCATTGACAACACTAAAAAGAAGTCAAAGCCTGATTAATTGTACTGGAGAACCATAATCCCAGAGAACTGATAATGGAACATATCTTCCTTTTCTTATTAAAGATGTGGGTGACTACAGATGTGAAATGATTAATACTTTGTCAGATATACTTTTTATGGATTTTTTTTGGTTGAAATGTTTTTCTTTGTTACAAGGAAGTCTTCAACTGTAGGGTATCAGAGTGAAGGCATTAAAGAAATATGGCTATGGTATAAAATGTATCAATAAAACATTTTGAAAATCTGATGATAGGTTTGCTTGTTGCTATTCTGATGTTTATCCCATGGAATGCACATACATATATACATATACATGCATGCATATGTATATATGCATGTGAATATATACATAGGTATATGTGTGTTTCTATAAATAAATATATTGATCTGTTTATATATACACATATTATATATGTACCTATATATGTGCACATATGTATGCTCATATATATGTATGTGTACATGTGTGTATACAGACAGACAGGCATATAAGGAGATATTGTATATCTATATTATGTATATATACTATATATGATTTGGTCTGGATTTGTGATAGAATTTATACAAGAAACTGGTAATAAGGGAATTCCATCTCCCAATGCAGATTGGCATCTGCTCTGCAATTTAAAACGTTATGAAATTACCAGGGGCATGGAAAGGTTAAATGTAAGTAGTTTACTTGCTGATCTAAGTAAGTTGAGATAATTCAGGTAGATTTCTATATGCCATTTTTATTATTCAGGACAGTTAGAATTTCTGCATTCCTTAAATATTCACTCTTTCTTGCTTTTTTGCATCCAACTCTAAAATCACGATGTTCTCACTTATTTGTTCCGATAACGACTTCACAGGCAAGTTCCTAGATAGGGTCAAATGGCACTATAGCACCTGGTATCTTAGAGGACACTCTTCAAAACCACTTTCTCAGTTAATTTTGAATAAGTAAGGGGACATTCCAATCACATAGAACCAATTACCATGCACAGACATCTCAAAGCATAAATCTAAAAGTAACCTTCAAATCACCATTCTGGGACCTCTGAAAAAGAGAATCATTACTAATATGTATCAGAGATAAAACAACACTGAGAAACCATCTTTGGAGATGCCATACCACAAAAGTCTAGAGGGCTGTCCCATCATTATCCAAATCTAGATGGAGATTGACACTCTTGTCTCCATCTAGCTGTAATCATATTGAAAGTAATAATGAAAACAATAATAATATATGTATTAATAAATCTCTTTTGGAAACATAAATCTTAAGTATCTGTTTCCTTTTCACCTCTATAATGCATATGATTGTTACATAAATATTAATTTGGAGTAGAATTTGTCACCCACAATAAATTGAAATGCGTAGGAGAAACTGATCAAGTTTGTTTATCAGATTTAAATAACTCAAACCCAGGAAGCCTCTTTCTTATAACTGCAAAGAGTAGCCCTAATTGATAAAGTGAGGATATATTGTAAATTGTGCAGGTAAAGAGAAGATCTAAGAAGATTAAAACATTATAACAAGAACCTTAATGCAATAAAGACTTTGATCCTCAAAATTTATGATTGGAAATGAAAGGAATTTTGTATAAAATAAATGCCCTTTAGGAATAACTGCACTACAAAGAATAACAAATTCTGAGAAAGCACAGAAGGAGTTACATGATGTGATGTAGACTGAAGAATAAAGAGGCAAAAGAATAATTTATACACTGGTCATGATGATGCAAATAAAACTAATTTTAAGACACAACAAAATTCTGACAAAATGCAATGGTCAATATTAGTACCGCTATAATACTTAGAGGACACATACTCCTTTCTGTTAAAAAAACAAACAAACAACTGATCATCTGATTTGGCATTTGGGCCAGGGGGTAAGGGTTTGTTTGCTTCTTAGGAAGTATCTCATGCCAAAACAAAATACAATCAATGGATTTAAACATACAAAATAAGTAGAATAAATGTCCTACTATAAATAAATGGTGTTTCAAAATGTTATTATAAACAAGAACCTCTTTCATCTTGCAGTTGTATTAAGCATATCTTGGTTTAAATCAGGAAAGAAAAAGATGACTGACAGGAATACCTAGTAATCCTAATCAAAAGATTATTATAAACAAATGATCATGATCTAATTGAATGAAATTCCATAAGCATTGTAGGATTATTTCATTTTTGTCTTGTATCTCCAGTGCCTAAACCAGTAGTTGGCACAGAGTGAGTAATAAAAATAACAAAAATAATAGTTAGCATTCATGTATGCTTTAAATTTTGCAAGGTACTTCAGGCATGATAACATTTATCCTCACAACAATCCTTTGAGATAAGTGCTTTCATTATCTCCTATTTATAAATGAGGAAACTGAGGCAAACAGATGTCCAGCATCACACACGTAGTGTATACCTGAGGAAGGATTCAAAGCCAAGTCTTCGTGACCCCAAGGCCTACACTTAATGGTCATTTATTGCTTAAATGACAAAAATGTTGAACAGAATGCTGCTAAAGTTGCTCTTCCCTCCTCTTCTCTCTCTCTCTCTCTCTCTCTCTCTCTCTCTCTCTCTCTC
>JAQQSW010010639.1:0-12948 GCA_028646575.1 Pseudocheirus occidentalis | reverse complement strand
AGCTTTATTTCTTCTGGCTTTATAAATGAGGAGATTGCCCCAGGTGTTTCCAATCCACTCTCCTCTCAACTCCAGCTGTGATTACTCCTAAGGAGTTAACTGGAAGTAAGGAGCTAAGCCTTTGAGGTGCCAAGTGCCTTCAGTAGGTGCCAATAGAAAGGGGCATGGAAGATCTTCTGATTTCATTAACATTACAATGATCTAAGGAGAGGTGTGGTCTCTGCTCTCTGTGGCCTGTTCTCTGGTTTGTTAGTGACCACAAGCAATCTTCTCCACCTTGGAACTGTGACCAGTGTCCCTGTGCCCCTTTGGTCACAAGCTCTAGTGTGCTAGTGCTCCTCCTTCTCACCCCAAGGCTCCTATCTGTATTTAAGTATCGGGAATGCAAGAGTCCTGCAAAGGGTCTTGTAATCTCCTTCTGGATAGTTTTCCAACTCTCTTACTATCTGTGGACTGAGTGTTCTGGAAATTGCTGACTCCATTATCCTCAAGGCCTGCTGCTGAATTGCTGGGGCATAACCTGCGCTGGACTGTGCTCTCCTGTCACCCCAGGGAGACAGACCTTTCCTGCCAGACTTATAAATTGTCCTGGATTGGAAAATTGTTTCACCCCATCCTTTTGTTAGTTCTGCCTGTCCAGAATCCATTTTGAGGCATTATTTTAAAGTTGTTTGGAGAAGAGTTTGGGAGAGTTCAGACAAGTCCCTGTCTTTACTCCACCGTCTTGACTCTACTTCCAAGAAACTTACATTCTAATAAGTCAAAATGGTTATATTTTATGGGGAAATCTCAGTATCAGTGGAGCTGAAAATATTTGATGATGAATAAGTTAAGGTAGTGGGTAACCAACCATTGTCACACAGGGCAGGTGTTCACATGGTGATTAGAAGAGGTGATACAGGGACACTCTCAAGGTCTCTCTTAAGAACTTTGGAATTGATTGTATAACATGGGAGACACTGGCACAGGCCGCTCAGCATCTCATGCCCATATCAGAGAAGGTGCTGTACTCTGTGAGCAAAGCAGAATTGAGAAAGCTCAAAGGAAATGCAGGGTATGCTGATTTGGAGTATCTGCCCTGAATGTTCACATGGAGTATTCGTGCCTGACCTGTGGTATAGCATTCTGAGCTTGTACTGGTCTGATCAGCCACAGTCAGACACTTTGAAACTTGACTCTAGCATAGTGATGTCGCTTTTGTCCTCTTTGAAAACAGAGGACAATAACCAACCAATCAAGCAACCTATAGAACCATGTAACTGGGAATTGGGGTTCTTATCCATCAGTTTATTGTTCTTTTGTGGTATGCTCTTGATTCTGAAAGCTTAGACACTATTAAGTTGGAATTTAACTGTCATCCTCAGACTGTAAGAATTATCTCTGTGGGGGGTGGGGGGGCAGCTAAGTGGTGCAGTGAATAGAGCACAGGCCCTGGAGTCAGGAAGACCTGAGTTCAGATGTGACCTCAGACATTTAACACAAAAATTAGCCATGTGACCTTGAACAAGTCACTTAACTCCCATTGCCCTCTCTTCCCCCTTCCAAAAAGCCAAAAAAAAAAAAAAAGATCTCCATGTCTATAAACTGACACTGTCCTTAGAACTTCATGAGTTTTGTTCTTCTTTTAGCTAAATAGTTGCTCTAGTTTGTATCACATGCACATATTAACCAGTGGTTTGCCATCTAATTGGTAAAATACTAACAATAGTAGCTCCACAAAGTTCTGTTGCAGTGCTTGGCTATAATGAGTATAATCTGTGGAAGATTCCACAGTGTTGCAAATGCTTTGAGTATGGTCCCAGTGGTAAACTGATTCCATAGGGTGAGGGCCAACCCTGCTAAGAATGGAGAGGCTTATCATTGTAGGTTGGCAGGTAGGTATTGAATTCTTGGGCCATGTCAACCTATGAATGAAAGAAACATTAAAAGTGGTCCCTAGTCCTGTGTGACGAATCATATAATTTTTAGAGCATCTAGCACATTAACCTTAGGTGTTGATTTTCTAAATGCAACATCATTGTTCATTGGTTAACAGAATAGCATCCTACTGGAAGAACTAAAACTCAACAGTAGTAGTGTTTTTGTGATAACCTTCAACAGAAAATGCCAAGAAGTTTCACGATTGGTTAGCAAAGAGCCATGACAGAGAAATGTCGGTAAAATCTAGGGCAAGGAAAATTCAGAAGAAGGGAATGGTCAGCAGTTTTAAATATTATGAAATGTTCAAGAAGGATGAAGACTGAAAAAAAAAAGTCACTGGATTTGCCAGGTTTTGTCAAGAGATCGTTGGTGAAAATAAAAGAGCAGAGCAGGGGAGGGGCTTTACAGTGGGATTTCTGTTTTAGGGTTGGGGCAGGGGCAAGACGGGGAGAAAATTTGTAATTCAGAAATGTAATGAAAATGAATAATGTAAACAAGAAAACAAATAAAAAATAAATTAAAAAGAGATCATTGGTAATCTTGGAGGGGTAAGTTTAATTTGAGCGATGCATTTGGAAACCAGATTGCAGTGTTTAAAACAAGTGGGCAATGAAGAAAGACAAAAAAATTTTTTTAGGAGTTTGGTTGTGAAAGGATGAATATAGGTCAATAGCTAGAGGGGATGGCAGGGTCAAATGAATGCTTTTTGAGTCTGAAGGAGATGTGGGCATGCTTGAAGTAGTAGGGAAAGAGCTAGTCCATGAAAGATTAGGAAAGAAAAGGGGATGATTAAAGGGGCAGCTCCTAGGGAAGCCTGAAGGATATAGGACTAAGGGACAAGAGTGACTGGCCTTGGCAAGAAGGATAATACCTTCTGTAAGACTCAGGAGCAAAGGAGCAGAATTGGGGATGTTGTTGAGAGATTTTGAATTTAGAATTGAGGAGCATAAGCATATATCATACTTGTGATGTATGGCTTCAATTTTCTTTGTAAAGTATATGAGGTATGGTCTTTGTCCTGCAGGTGGGGAGAAGGAATGTAAGTCCTACTTTGAGAAGAGAAATGAATGTTTGGAAAAGCCTCAGGGGAAGTGCAATAGGGTGTCAAGGGAAGGACAGAAGGATTGTTAATATAAAATTAAAGGCTTAATTGAGATTACATGATACAAATTTGTAGTGGATTTAGTCAGTATGATTGTGGAGTTTTGTCCAGCAATCGTCCTGCAACCTGACTGCTCTTTTATCTCGTCACCCTAAATTCAGTACACTTTCTACTATATCATAATTGTTAGGCATCTTTTTAGGTATATATGCCTTATCCCCTCCAGCTCTGTAAACACTAAAAGCATGCCAGGAGAGAGGAAGGGAGATGATGAAAGTAATACTGGGTTCAGGTTTGGGATAAATTGCAGTAAAGCCAGTTAACTACAGGTCAGCATTTTGAAGGGAGAAAAATGAAGCCATAGAAGCAGTACTAGATTAGATGAGGAGGGAGGGCTAGAGTAATGAGTTTTTAGAGGATGAAGAATAGTTTTGAGGTGGATGAGGCATAGGGAGAAAGAAAGATAAGACTGTGGTAAGAGAAGAAATGGGTAATAATGAAATTAGGGATATAACTATCCTTCTGTGTGACTGAAATGGACTGAAAGTATAGTCATAGGGATTTAGGAGGGTGGTAAACTGGGCACCAAGGCTATTTTTAAGAGGTTCACCAACTATATATTGAAATTTTTAGGTAGAAGAGAATTCTGTGAGATGTAGAGGAAGAGTAAACGAGGTATTGAACTCCTTGAGAAAGGTGGAAGTATGTTTTGGGAAACTGGTGGATAACTACCTCCAGGATCTGGATGAAGCAAACCACCAAAAAGGAGAGGTTGTTGATGGATTGCAGCAGGAAGAAATTTTATTAAGTGGCCCCACTGTGTAAGGGAACCCGAGAAAAACTGTGGACCTTTAATGGAAGTGGGTGCCCAACAGTGGAACAAAATTTGCTAAGATTTCTATTTGTTATCATTGCATTTGGATTCTTAACACCACAGTCTCTATGGTGCTAGACAAATTAGAAATGACCCATAGGAAGATGAAAGAAATTGGGGGCTGGACCAGACTAAATATAAAATGAGAAAAATCTGTTCTCCAGTCCTTTGGTGTCAAACAAAATAGAAACAGGCCACTAAACCATACATAAAGGATCCCTGAGGCCTTTGACTTAGAAAACCACTTATTAACATTATCTGTGTTATACAGTTTTTTAATTTATTTTCTTAAATATTTCACAATTATAATTTAATCTGGGTTGGGCAGGACTGGGGAGTGTTGCTGGTCTTATTGGGTTACATGTTTGACACCCCTGTTCCAGGCAACATAATCTTTGGAAATTTAAGGAAAAGCATGTACAAGAATTGCAGGATGCGAAGGCATGAATGAGGTACAATCTTCACCAACAGAAATACCTATATCAATAAGTGGAAAATACAATAGATGACTTTTAAATAATGGTTTAAAGTTTACAGAGGATTTTACATATATTGTCATTTTAATCAGTTTAAAATCCTATATATTTTGTTTATTGAGAACAAGGGATATATTTTGGAATTTTCAAAAGTAATGAAATACTTATTTTGGGATTATGTCTTTACAAGTAAATAAAACTTTAGGTTTTAACAACTTCATCTAACAAGCAAATCTTTTCATTGAAAATGTGGATATTCTCCATAAACCATAATTGCAGATATGTATTATAAATATTGGTTTTTTTATTGGATTTGTTGCAGAAGTAAAGACCTCTTTTGTTTAAATGTACTTGCTCTTGAACTGTGAAAATTTAATAGTGATAGTTTATTGGTTCAGCTCCGGAGTAGCTAAGACAGAGCTATTATGCTCTCAGCTAGAGCTATTTATATACTATCACTGAGAACTCCTTTTTATATTATTGGCGTTATTGCCTCCTAAAAAAGGAGTGTTAAAAGAAAACGTAGGAATTTTTTTATTCTATGCCCTTATTTGCAGCAATGATATTTTTAGAGGTTATTTCATCCAAGCTTAGATCTTTGAAGAAAAGGCTTTATCTTCTTTGCAGTAAAGGCAGACAAGAACTCAGCTTGAAGTCTTTCCTTCTCAATCCTTCTGTTTTGAAGGGGTGAAAGGATCAGAGGGAGTGGAACTCAGTGTGTGAATTGAATCCCTTTGCCTTTGTCCCCCTCCTGATGAAGAAATCTACTTGATTGAGTAGAAAGTTGCCTGAAATTGTCTGTCTTGTAGAAAAAAGTTTAAACAACAAGAAGCTGCTTCTGAACTTGTACGTGCAAAATGAAAAATAAACCCTAGTGCTTATCATTATTTCAGTTTTACTTTAAAAGAGAATATTTATCTTGGACAGTTTTTTCTTCCAAAGCAAAGCATTCTAGTGTAATAGGCAAGGTAAACATTGCTTTAGAATTTGTTCCTGTGAACATCTGTTGGACTGGTTATATACCAAGGATAAGCTACTGCAGAGTAACTGGGTATGTAAGATATGAAATAGAACGGACAAAAAGTGCTGTTATAGAGCATAAAATATTTCAAACCATATTGTTAATAGTAATACTTATTGACTTTTATATAGTACTCTATAGTATACATAGTACTTTAGAATATGATTCTCACATTAAACCTTTAAAAAAGGTGGTACAGGTTTTATTTTCCTTATTTCACAAACAAGGAAACTGAAGTACAAGGTTAAAGGACTTCACCAAGGTCACTCAGCTAGTAAATTTAAACCCAGGTCTTTGAACCGAAATCCAGCTCTCTTTCCACTCTACCATATTCTTCATAGTCGTGGAATATTTAAAACAAAAGCCAGATTTGTAGTCATCATTTTGGCTTATAGAATTGAAACAGTGGTGCAACTTTATTTAGCCAGAGTCTTCAGATAGCTTTAGTAATAGAAGTTCCTATAAACAGTGGTTATAGTTACATAGGAAATCATGTATCAGCTTTCTAAGCTATCTACACTCAAATTGTATTATGGTAAGCATTATGATCTCAAACATAGGTACAGATAGGGGTGTGTGGGTGTGTGTACGAACATATGTACGTATGTATGTGTATGTTTGGACCCTGTTGGCTCTGCTTGTAAGGTTAGGATGGACTGAAACTGAAAGACTTGAGGTTCAGGACAAAGCCCCAAGTCCCAGTCTTTAGACCCATGTACCCTTAGGACATGGAGTTTATATGTTCCTATCCCTTGCTCTCTGCACTCCCTAAGAGGAATCTTAGGAGGTAAGTGTAGTTAATAGTAGTTTCAGACCTCTTGTCCTTGGTTTATAACTAAGGTATCCCAACATGGTACCAGAGGCTTGACGTACAAATTGAACATAACCTACAGGTTGAGAACCACTGCTCTAGAGCAAATGAGCCAAAGATCAATAGGTGTGTGTGTGTGTGTGTGTGTGTGTAACAATGCACTAACACTGTATTAGACTTCTCACATCAAGTTGTCTTTGAAATCTTTAACTGTTTCTTTGTTTTTATTAACTATTACCTATGTAATTGCTGTAAGGGAGTTAGAAAGCAGATAGTATGGGAGGAAGAAGCAGGTAAAACACTGTTTTATTCAGTGCATACTCCTGACCAGAAACATCTTAGACAGAAGAAGGGACACTACCTTGATGGGTCATTCACAGGTCAGTTGTAGTGGGAGAGATTTGGACATCTAAGTGTGGACTTGTATAGGGGATAAAGTCGATTCATTCCCTTCTTTCCTTGATCCTTAGTGGGGTTAGACTTGGCGCCTAGTTAATGATATGGTGGTGTAGGACGTAGATTTTAATATGCTATCTAGGCAGCTCCAAGTTGGGAAGGATTCCAAAAAGTAAAGGGGCAGGAGCTGTTATGACTGGCAAGCAAGACACTCTAGAACAATAGTTCTCAACCTTCCTAATGCCATGACCCTTTAATACAGTTCCTCATGTTGTGGTGACCCCCAACCATAAAATTATTTTTGTTGCTACTTCATAACTGTAATTTTGCTACTTTTATGAATTGTAATTTAAATATCTGATATGCAGGATGTATTTTTGTTGTTACAAGTTGCACATAACCTATGGGTTGAGAACCACTGCTCTAGAGCAAATGAGTCAAAGATCAATAGGTGTGTGTGTGTGTGTGTGTGTGTGTGTGTGTGTGTGTAAAAATGCACTAACACTGTATTAGACTTCTCATGTCAAGTTGTCTTTGAAATCTTTAACCGTTTCTTTGTTTTTATTAACTATTGCCTATGTAATTGCACAATAATTAGTCAATTGTGAAATTCCATTTTCAGCTCAGCCTAAAGAGTGAAATAGTATGTATTTCAAAGGAACAGACTAATCATTGTGTCACTGTATAAGAATTTTTAAATGATTGTTTAAGACCAACTTCTGCAAGACTTGGTGAATTTTTTGCCTCTGCGGGGGTTTTGGAGGCATTATGTTTCATGACTGCAAATCAATTTGCAGAAAGTTTTCTGAAGGGTAATACTTTAATATAATTTAACATACTCATGTGCCGTACTGTGAAGTTGGATTTTTTTTCCTTATTTAGAAATAAAGCTGACATTAGCATTCAAGTATACAGTTCAGTTTATCTCTAGTGAAAAGTCATTAAAAATTAAGTTAAATATAGTACAAAGGGCAGGAGAGAATCAATAATATTTCATTTCTTTTAAGTGAGGTCTTTCTATATATATTTGCTTGATGTGCTTATAAATTTCTTGTTATAGGAATATTTTATAATATATGTCAGTTATAGATTTAACCATAATAAAAAAAATACTGGTTCTGAAATCTTTTATCTATCTTGTAGAAAACTGCTTAGCTGTCTTTATGTAGGAGATAGATGTTTAATATATTTTTAAAATAACTTTTAAATACTGTGAATGTTAATATAAAAGCAGTAAAACCTAAACACACAGTAAATATCTTGTGCTACTTGCTTTTTACAGCACTGTGGCATAATAGATTTTTGGATTTGAGACCAGGAGACTTTGGTTTGAATACAGTCTCAGATGCTTATTAATAAGGGACACTATCAATTACTCCACCTCTGTGAACTTCAGTTACTTCCTCTATAAAGTAATAATGATAATGAACATTTGTGTAGCACTTACTATCTGCAAGACACTGTGCTAGTATAAGTATTTTATAATCACTATCTCAGTTGGCCCTCATAACAACCCTAGGGACTAGTATTATCCCCATTTTGTAGATGAAGAAAATGAAACAAACAGATGAAGTGATTTGCCCAAGGTCACACCAGGTAGTAAGTATCGGGAACTGAACTGGAAATGAGGTTTTCCTGACTCCAGCCTTGGTTCTCTACCTAGCTAGAAAATAAAACTTGTATGACCTATCTCAACAGGGTAACTTGTGAAAAAACAAGCAAACTTTGTAAGTGTCAAATTGCTACGAAAAGTGAATTATTGTTATAATGATGAAATAATTGGGAGTTCTACTTACTGGAAAATACTGAACTTTGCACACAATAGTGCTCGTTATATATACTTCAGTTCTCTAGTGGAACTGTAGTTTTCTCATTGTGGTGATTCTTGTTAATGTTAAAGATCACAAGCTATTCATATGTCCCTATCCTGTTTGACTCTTAGTCATGTCCTTCCATAAATTCTTCATGGGGTTTGGGAGGGGTCACTTCACACTGCTTTTATGCCAAAAACCATGCTCATTGATTATTCCTCACTCTTACTACTTTATTGGCCTAATTTTTCTGGTCATACATCTCTCTCGTGACATCTTTTATACCACCTCACTTGTACACTTTTGGGTTCTAATTGTATTGCAACCTAATCACAACTTCCCTGTGCCTTTCCTTGTGTTTTGGGTAACCTTCAACTTGAATTCTCAGGAAACTGATATTTCATGACTTGTAGTCATGTAACCTTACTAGAAGAATGTTGTTGAAATGATGGGCTTTTGTTTAGGGAAGAATCATCATGTTATTGAAAATCCTGTGTTACTGCCTACTCTCCTTTTCAATTCACATCTTAGTTCATTGCCTAAGATATGTGTACTGCCTCTTTGGGTTTTTTATCCAGTTACGTAACGTAAGCAGGAAATATTCTTTATCCACTTAGTTTTTCTAATTTAGATTGTTAGATTGAATCCTTTTGAATAATTATAAATGACATTTAGGAGTCTCTGCAGTATAGTTATGTATATCAATAATAGCAATATGTTATTTTCAGTTATTTTTAACATTCTAATGGTTTAGATGTTTTCATATTGCAGTGACAGTTGAAACCATGTTACCAAATATAGGGGTTGTTGCAGCAATTTATATAGTAGCATTAACAAATGAATAATAAAAATGACCAGTGTTTCCATTAGAATATTAGAAATGAGCATTGAGCAATTATCTTTTTTAGTGTGTCAATAAATTCAAAAGAGCTCTAGGTATTTCTTTTGTTAGGTCTTTGGGAACAGTTTCTCATTTACAGAAATAGCAAAAACAAGGGAGCATAAATTAACTATAAATCATATTCCTGAAATTGTACTATTATGGGATGGTTATGGCAGCAATAATAGAGTAAGAATTTACAAGCCCATAATAATACTTTTTAAAAAATCACTAGCATTTGTATAGTACTTTAAGGTTTGCAAAGGACTTTACAAAAATTATCTTATTTGATCCTCATAACAACCTTGGAGTGCGGGTGCTATTATTACTTCCATTTTATAGAAGAAGAAATTGAAGCCAAGAAAGGGTCGCTGCTTGTAAGTTGTCTGAGGCAGGATTTGAATTTGGATCTTCCTGACCCCAAGTCCAGTATTCTTTACACTTATACTGTTTTCTTTGTCGTAAAAGTTACTGAAGAATGTTGCCAGCATTGAATTTACTTAGCTGCATACCTTTTTTTTTTCTGCTGAATAAAATGTAAAGTTCTTGGGAAATGGGACTAATTCATTATTGTCTTTGAATTCCCACTTCTTAGCATAGTGCTTGGTATATAGTGAATGTTTAATAAATACTTGTTGGATAAAAAAAAAATGAATGAACAAATGAATTTTACTACATGGGATCAGAGGAGAGTTGAGATCTACTTTTAATTCCTAAAAAAAAATTCCTCATCTCATAAGGACTGTCTATGGATGGGTTAATTTATATGGCAGGTTTAATGTTACTTTCAATTTGTTGTTTTTTTTCTGTTTATGTTAAGTCTAGCAATTAATACTTATTCTTTGAAATTGTTTTGAATGCCATCTTCTCTTTCTTTTTTTTGGCAGGAAATGTTTTTATATTTATCCACCGAAGTAAAAAAACTGTCAAAAATCCACAATGAAAGACTGTTGGAGACATCTCATAATCCTTTTTCTCTAGGTAATTTTCATTCTTATTTCTCAGAAATATTTCCAGCTTAATGAGCCCTAAACTACTTTCTAGGAGGAAATAAATCATTTTGGGTAACTGGGTAGACTTTCTGGGTTCATAGGTTTCACTAACTAAATCTTTACTCTGATCTCGTAAAGTTTCACAAAACTTCTCCTTGACTTATTTCTAGGGAGTCTTCTACACAATGAGAAAATCTCAATCAAAACAGATATTTCCAACATAACTACTTAGACAGCTTATGTATATCCATTATGGCAAATAACAAATTCGTTGTGTAATACATGTTGAACTTTATTTTTGACAGTCTTTTTTTTAGAAGTTGGGTTGTTTTTGTACCAGTCATTTCTCCTTAATTTCTTTTCTCCATTAACCCTTTCCTTTTAAAACAAAAACCAAATAATGTAGTTGACTATGTCTGAGAACGCACTGTGTTTAGAATCTATAGCCTCCTATCTCTGCTGAGAAGCAGGAAGAGTTAACAGTAAAAAAATTCTGCCAAATAACAAGCAGATCTGCCAGTCAGCCAGCAAGAATAGGAAAAAAAATAAAGCTAGATTTTTTCTTACATCATTGATAATATAATTTTAGAGAGACGAGAGTTTAGACACATAATTTTTATTATAAGAAAATTCCCTTTACCAGTATAGATTGACAGTTTACAAACTTAGAAAGTAGGTGTGCTGAGAAGTTATTAAGTGTTTTTTTTTTCTAGGGTCACAGAGCCAGCCATGTCACAGATAGAACTTGAACCCACTTCTTCTTGACTCCAAAACTGATGCTTTTATTCACTCTAAATTCTTTAAAATTAAAAATAAAAAAGAAATGTCTATCAAAAGAGGGAAAAAGAATTATTTGTACAAAAATATTTAAAGTAGCTCTTTTTGTGGTGACTAAGAAATGGAAATCAGGAGGATGCCCTTTAATTGGGAAATGGCTAAACAAACTGGTATATGATTGTGATGGAATATTTTGCTATAAAAAATGCCAAGTAGGATAAGTTCAGAAAAACCTGGAAAGATTTAAATGAACTGATAGAAAGTGAAGTGAGCAGAACCAGGGGAATGTTGTTTAGCAGTTCTCAGCAATACAGTGATCCAGGATAATCCCACAGAACTAATGCTGAAGCATACTGTCCGTCTCTAGAGAAAGAACGGATAGTTTGAATACAGACTGAAGCATGCTATTTGTCACATTTTTCTTTCATTCTTTTTCTTTTGTTCAAGTCACCTTGTACAAAATGACTAATATGGAAATGTTTTGCCTGATTGCATATGTGTAACCTATATCTTATTGCTTATGGCCTCAGGGAAATGGGAGGGGAGAGGAGGGAAGGGTAGAATTTAGAATTCAAAACTTTTTTAAAAACATGTTTGAAAATTGGTTTAATATGTAATCAGGGGGAAAAAAAATAGCTACATAAAAAAAAATGTACAGGAGGCCCCAAAGTCTTAGTGAAGCTTTAAGCTTTAGCTGGGATGCACTGAGATTTTTGGGATATCTTGTATTTGACAATTTCTGCAGAATATATTTATTAAAATCTTAATGCAGTATGCAAGAATAAGTTGTTGGGGGCGGAGCCCAAATGGTGGCGTAGAAGTAGCAAAGTTTCGCAGCTCCAACACAGCCACCTTAAATACCCATAAAATATAACTCTAAACAAATTTTAGGGCTCCAGCACTCACAGAAATACAGAAAACACATCTCTTGCTGAAGGCAGCTCGGCAGGAAGGGTTCATCACAGCAGGCTGGGAGCTGAGGCCAGCCCAGGCCAAAACCAAAACTGCAGCCTGGCCCCAGGGTGGTCGGGAGAAGCCGCAGCTGGAGTCTACAGGAAAGTGGATTGGCATCTGGGGCAATCTCCACATTTATCAAGCTAGGAGAAATAACGCTAAGAGAAAGGTCAATGGAATTCAGGGAAAATTTGGGGTAAAAAAAGCGATCCTGCTGAACTGCCCCCAGAGCAAGGAAGCAGCCCAACCTGGCTGCCTCAGTACTCCTAGCCTGCATACCACAGGGGGGCCAAAGCGATTGATCAAAGGCCAAGGGCTCTTGCGTTGAGTGGGCTGGATATGGATCGTGGTCTTGGGTGGTGGTCCTGGGGTGCACTTTCAGCGAGCCAAAGCTGGTAGGGGCTGCAGCACCCACCTAATAGCTCTGGCAGCTGTGAAAACCCCAGTGATTTGGGACAGAGCTTTCCCCTCTGGAAGCAGAGTTCCACAGAGCTAAAAAATCAAGCAGTTAATTGACAGGACAACATGAGGAAAAGCAAAGTAAGAATAGCAATCAAACTCTAGAATCCTTTTTTGGGGACAAGAAGGGTCAAAGCATGGATCAGGAAGAAGACAACAGAGTCAGAACTCCCACACCAAATGCTTCCAAGAAACATGAAGATTGCCTACAAGTCATAGATCGACTTAAAAAGGACTTTGAAAACCAAATAAGAGAAGGGAGGAAAAATTGGGAAGAGAAATGAGGATGATGCAAGAAAGAGTCAACAACCTGACTGAAGAGAATAACACCTTAAAAACAGATTAACTCAAATGGCAAAAGAGGCCCAAAAAGCCAATGAGGAGAAGAATGCCATAAAAAGTTGAATTTGCCAGATGGAAAAAGCATCTCAAAAGCTTTCTGAAGAGAATAATTCCTTCAAAATTAGAGTGGAGC
>JAQQSW010010638.1:0-12948 GCA_028646575.1 Pseudocheirus occidentalis | reverse complement strand
GGAGAAGAAGAGGAGGAGGAAAAAAGGAGGAGGAGAAGGAGGAGGAAAGAGAGGAGGAGGGATAGGAGGAGGAGAAGGAGGCGGGTAGGAGAAGGGGGAGGAGGAAGAAAAGGAGGAGGAGAAAGAGGAAGAGGGGGAAAAGGAGGGGGAGGAAGAGGACTGTATTGGGGTCACAAGTAAACCATAATTGGATGTTTCCATCTTTCAAAGTTGAAATTTCAATTAAATTCAACATTTATCAATCCAATCTAATTCAACAAGCATTTATTAGGCAAAACATGCTGCTGGATGCTAGGTCTACAAAGACAAATCAGCCAACCAAATAAAGAAGCAAACCTAGTCTCTGGCCCCCAGGAGTTTGCTTCTAATGCAAGGTCATTGTGCAGGTCGCTGTACTAGCCACTGGAAGCTCAAGGGGAAAATCACCAATGTAGGGCTGTACTGGGTAGAGGGCAATATCATCTCCTCTTAGACTTTCCTTGGATTTTCACAGTGAAGAAAAATTTTAGGGGAATTGCTCAGGATGGACTGTATCAAAGAAGGCCAAGTGATCAAAGGCATCCTGGGAAACCTGCTGAGGCTCCCCTGTGATTCTCCCGACTACTTCTCGGCTGCTGCTGTCTGCAGCATAATGCATTCCCCCTGCTCCTTTCTGATATCAAGTACCTCTCGTTTATCGCGGTCTCATTGCATGGGAGCCAATGAAAGCTTTAGAGAGCCGTCATTAATCACTCTTAATTTTATTCCCTTCTTCCTTTCCCACTGGACTTCCCTTAGCTCCTCTTCTCCTGTACATAATCACTCCAGCTTGATCCTTTGCTGTCTCTGTGTGTACTTTCCCTCTCCCCTACTAATAGCTCACACACAAATTGGATCATTGAGGCCATCGTTGAGATAAATAGATGCACAAGTACCTTTGTATGTGAGACTTTCCTCTGTCACTTAAGCACATCTGTGAGTTATATTGGTAGCTGTCATCTCAAGCAACAGGAACAGCTCTCTCTCTCTCTCTCTCTCTCTCTCTCTCTCTCTGTGTCTCTCTCTCTCTGTCTCTCTCTCTCTCTCTCTGTCTCTCTCTCTCTCTCTACTACACATACACATTTCCTTGGGGTGGCTTCACATTTTTAAAATACCAGTACTGCCTGGATGGTAGGTAGAGGAGGTGGGCAAAACATGGACAAGTATCTTAAGGGATATAGTTAATGATGAATGACTGAGTCCTTCCCTTAGGTAATGTCATTCTAGAATAGACAACAAACAGTTATACTCTTTCCATAAGGAGCAGAATGAAGGAAAATAGACATTTATTGGAGGAAAAGAGTGTAATTAAGGGACAAACTCTTACCTGTGAAGTTGATTAATCCCTGAAATCTTTGCTCGTGGGGTCTTTGTCCAAATTAAGGATGATAACTGATTTTGAATAATGTCACTAGAGTGCTGTCTAGAGTCAGAGGGCTCAACAAGATAAAACCGTAAAAGTCTGTATTGGTGGACTCTCTTACTCAGTTCAATACTACATTTAAGGACCTATGAAATATACATAGTTGAGTGAGTAAAGCACTAGACCTAAGTCTGTCATGAGTAGATCCAAGGGTTACTACTTATATGACCTGGGCAAATCATAACCAGGATTCCCTAATCAGGAATCAGATAAAGTCAACAGACTTTTGTTTAGCATATTAAGTGTGCATTGCTTACCAGGCACTGAGCTAAGTATTGGGATAGAAAGAAAAACTAAAAAGAACTCCCAGTCTCCAGGATCTCAGAGTCTAATGGGTGAAACAAAATGCAAGCGACTTTGTGTAAATACGTATGGGTTCAAATTTGTGACATAATAATAATAGCTAGCATTGATACAATGCTTTAAGGTTTGCAAAGGGCTTTACAAAAGATATGTCATTTTATATTTGGGACTATAACTGAAGTAGGTGCAGTTATTATCCCCACTTTACAGATTAGGAAACAGGTTAAGTGACTTATCTACAATCACACCGCTAGTAAGTGCCTAAGTCTGGATTAGAACTCAGATCTTCCTGACTTCAAGTCCAGTACTCTGTATTAGCAACTATACTACCTAGTTGCCTATTCAAAATATAGCACCTCTCTCATTGTGTCACTACTCTCCTAACCTTTGTAGAGTATCAGAGGTGGGACTGGGAACAGTGACATGATATATGGCACAAGAGAATGCGCTATAACTCTCTGAATTCAGAGGACAAGTTTCTGTTACCTATTTTGATGACTTTACGCATGTTGCTCAACATCCCTGGGACTCTACTTCCTCATCTATTAAGGAGAATGACTGGATTCAATGGCCTCTGAAATGTCTTCCGGATCTATCTACTTATCAATCTATCTATCTATCTACCTATCTATCTATCCATCTATATCTATCAATCCATCCATTTACCTATTTATCTATCTACCTATCTATTCATCCATAATCTATCCATCAATCCATCCCCATCCATCTATCCGTTCATCTATGTATCTATGAACTGATCTACCATCCTAAGATGCTGTGTCTGGCAGTAACAAGAAGTTGTGCCACATCAAGGTCAGAGGTCTATAAGGATGGCAGTGACACTGCTCTTTACTCAGTCTGGTTGCTGATTGCACTAACCCTGGTTGCAGCCGAATTAACTGGGCACCAGACGAGGACAGACCTCTCCACAAGTGAGAACAACTGAGATTGGAGGGCCCCAACCTTTCTGAGTCCATTTTGTACTGGATTTCCCATTCCCTTTTCCTGTTCAGAGACCCTGACTTAACATTTCCTGGAACTGAGGAAGTGAGTTTGTTCATTGACTGTAGGGAGTTTAGAAGCAATCAGATGGGGTAAGTAAATTATTGGGGGAGGATATAGGTGAACTTTTGAATAATGAGTCAAGGCATAGTATCAATGGATGAAGAATGGTCTCCTGAGGGACGCAGGAGACTAGACAATTCAGGTCATTCACTGAGACAGATGTTAATATTGTATCCAATGAGGGCCAAAGATTCCTACCTTATAGTAGACAAGAGTTGGAGCAGGTTTGGTCCCAGTTGTCTGGGAACCTGGTAAAGGAGTCCAAGATGGTGGAGCAGGCAGACTTGGTGCTAGGGTGGACTGGGAGTTAGGGAGGGGAGCTCAATAAATCAGTGCAGAGGTAGGAAGAGCTGGTACCACTTAGTGTGGTCATAGAAGGGTGGTCATAGAAGGGATGTCATAGAAGGGAGGTATTCCAACTCAGTCATTTTACAAATTCCAAAGAATTTGTAAGAACTTCCCCAAGGTTACATAGTTAGTGGTAACATCAATCAGCTAATCAACAATTTACTGATCACCTATAATATGTAAATCAACAATCTAGTCAAAATTGAGAACTGAACTAGCCCTGCCCTCATGGACTTTACAGTCTACCAAAGGAAATAACTCATACACATGTATGTCTATACTAAAAGTCAAGTGAGCTGAATCAGAGAATGAATAAAGGTGGCTAATGGGCCATGAGCCTGGAAAGGAAGCCTGGAGTCAGGGTGTGAAGCTTTACATGCAAAATGGAGAAAGCTTTGCATTTGACTGAGAGGCAGCTTTGTGGAGGTGAAAACAAACTGGCTTTGGTATCAGGAGACTGAGTTCAAATCCTGCCTGTTATTTACAACTTTCGTGATTTTGGACAAGCCACTCAATGTTTTTAGATCACAGTTTCTTCATATCTAAAATAAAGGGTTTTATTACATAGATACTCTTCTATCTCTTATAAGAGACCCTCTGATTTTCTAAATCTGTGGTTCTAGTATTCAAATTCCTTGAACTGTGGTTTGAGCAAGACTCTGGGAAACTGAATAGTGCAAAGGGCAAACATGATGATCATGCAATTAGGAAGACAAAAGTTCAAATCGTGCTTCAAATACTTCTAAGCTAGGTGACCCTGGGCAAGTCACTTAACCTCAGCTTCTTCATCTATAAAATGTGACCAGTAATAGAGCCTATTTGATAGGGTTGTTGTGAGGATAAAATGATAGGCATTAGGCACTTTGTAAACCTCAAAATGCTGTGTTGATGTCAGCTATTACTGTTATCAACATCAATGTTATTATTACAGGTTTGTCCTGTCTCTAGGCCAGCACCCTTTCTCATTGTCTAGAATTGGAATTGAGGTCCTTGTCAATAACCTTGCCCCAGAAAGCTGAGCCTTAGGGTGGAGGGAAATTCATGAACTTAATCTGTCTCTATCTTGATTTTATTGTGAAAAAGCTTTCAACTCTGCAGACCAAGATAGAGTTGTGCTAAACAGCTAACTACACTTAGAGTTTGCTCAGCCAAACCCATTCTGTGGGAGGGCGTGGGATTTCACAGCAGCTAGAGCAAAAGTATTCCCAGCAGTACCATATGCTGCTCACCATCGGTAGTGACGGTATTGGTCACTAGAGTTGGCAGGCGGATTAGCTGAATGGAAAGTTTTGAAGACCACAGTAGGAGGTTTTGCTTTGTGGGTTTTGGATGGTAAAATTTTCAATCTGTTCAGCAGGCAGAAAGCAGAGAAAAAGAATCCCATACAAATAGTGTGTATTGTGTGAAAGGGAGAGTGTGAGAATGTATGACTTCTAAGGAAGTTTTATTGAAATCTCTCTCTCCCCTCCCCCCAATCCTCCCTCTAAATGCCTTGATCTGAGACGAGAATGAGCTTAAAGAGATAAAATGTCAAATGCTGGTGTTGAAAGAAAAGTAAAACTGGGTTGGGGAGAGAGAGAGAAGGGGGAGAGAGAGAGAGAGAGAGAGAGAGAGAGAGACAGACAGACAGACAGACAGACAGAGACTTTCTTTTTCTCATCTAAATTCTGTATTTTCACTTTTTTTCCTTTAAGGGAAAAAAATAGAAAAGAGATGACCGAGAAAAATTTCCCAAATGCCAAGACCATTTAATAGCAGAATTACAACTGACAATAAATGCAGCACTTTTTAAAGCTTGTCCTTTCTCTGTTATTAACTTTGTTCTTTCACTTGTGCCAGAGAAAGCACAAGAGATAGAAACTGGCAGAAATACTAGTCTGAGGAGCAGAAATTCAACTCAAATGAAAATAATGTGAAACCCTCTTGTAAAAAAATCTTTTGTTTTTGAGCAGTACAACTTCATTATTGAGGGAAAAGGGTTTATTTGAACTAAAAGTAAAATTTAGGACAATCTGTTAGCTAATCTCTGCTAATGTTCTATGTGAATGTGGCATTTTCTATTTGCAAAATGGTCTTCAATCATTAGTTAATCCACCCAGCGTGAATGTTCTGAGGTCTGTTATGTGTGGATAATAGATAAGGATGACCACGAGGTGAAAGGCAGCATGATACAGTGGGCTGAGTAATCGGCTCTCAAGTCCAACACCATGGCTTCTAATCTATGCTGCCCTGTCAGCTTGCTGGTAGACCAGTCCTTTGGCCTCATGGTTCATCAGGCTATTTCTACAACAGTCTGAAACAACCATGCAACTGGTGTTCTGCGTGTATGTGTATATGTACAAATATCAATACATAGGAGGGGATGACTGGTTATCTCTGAAATCAATAATTTGGCATCTAAAAATTAAATTCCAATAGACATTGACTGAGTACACTAGGGAGAAGGACATGAATTTGGGATAAAACACTGCCCTCTGTCTTCACAGTTCTTAGAATCTATTAGTGTTCATGCACATTGACAATAGCACATGATAAGGACAAAAGTTTGTGTGAGGTTTGAGGTTCACTCACATGAGGTGGTTGCCAACAACCATTTGGGTGGTACCTGAAAGATAAACAGTAGGAGGCCATAATGGTAGGTAATAGGAAACACAAATATAGTTGGAAGACATAGATCTAGCCTTTTGGTGATAAGATGGTAGCTAAATGGAAGTCCCTTTCTAATAGCTTTGGTCCAAGGGCTAAGGAACCAGTAGTAATAGGGGGAAAAGTAGACACTGTTTCCAATCAACAGCATGGGTTCCAGGGCAGGATTGAGCAGAGGTAATTATATGAACAATAATAAGGTGTGAGACAGAGCCAACAAACTAGAGGAATGGAGTAGATAAGTTATATGGAGTCATTGTAAAGATAATATGGCACACTAGAAGTACTGTCTCTGAAGTCAGCAGACCTGAGTTCAAATCCCACTTCACACAATTACTATACTACATGTATGTCCTTGAGCAATTTATTTCAGCCCCATGAACCTTAGTTTCCTCATCTGTTAAATGAAAGGGTTGGACTAGATAGCCTTTGAACCCCTTCTAACTCTTAACTTATGATCTATGAACCAATATTGAACCAGAATGAGAGGTGCTATAAAATGCTGTTTGAGTTAGTCCTGATTGGTCACGAGTTCTGTTTCTGTTATTATTATTTTTAAATTCAACAACAATGAAATTACATTTAATAATGAATTTAACAATTGCATAATAATTAATAACAATCAATGCAATATTAATTTGGTAAGAATTAGTTTAATAAGTAAGTTAATTTGTTGCTGATAATTTCATTATGAGTTATATCTAATGTTGGTTTATTGATGTTATTAATAATGACTATTATTAATATAGTTGAGAGGATCAGAGAAAGCTTCATAGAGAAGATGGTGGATTTGAGTCAGACTTGAATGGTTGATATAGTCAAAATAAATTAGAGATAACCAATGGAATGATGATTGTAAGATTAAAGAGGGTTGGGGAAGATTTCTGAAGACATGAAGGAAGCCAAAAAGCAGAGATGAGGAGGGAGAGAGTTTCAAGCATGGGGAGAGTGAAAAAAAAACATTAGGAAATGGAAGGTGTTCATTAAATAGCCAAGCAAGCCAGTGTCATTGAATTGTAGAAGATATATGAGACCAAAAAGGTAGGAAGGGGAGATGGAATATTTTGTATATGGAAGAACAAGGTGGTCAGTGTCACTGGAACATTGAGTACATGGAAGATTAGAAGGGATAAGAAGAATGGAATGGTAGGAAGGGGCCAGGTTATGAACAGATAAGTAAAGTGAATGGGAATGTGTTAACACCGGGGTAAATAAGGGATTATGTCATAGCTAGGAATGCTTAAAACTAATCAGCCCATAGTCATAATTGATCCACAATCTACTGCGGGAGGAAACATTTTACATTTTTTTTATTACATCACTGCATCATACTCTACCATCAACAGAGATTTCCTACAGTGAAATTCTTTCTAGATAAGGAAGTATATTCATTTGAAATTTTCTGCAATTGTCAATGTGATCAATATAGATTTAGGAATCATAAGTATAAAGATGACAAAGGAACTCATGGGAGATAATGAGGTAAAAAAGAGATAGAGAACAAAGAAAAAGGAGAAGAAGGCCCAGTCCAGAACCTTGGCATGTATAGTCATGCGAATACAAGTGTATACAAAACACAGGCAACTACCAGATAACCTTTCTGGAGAATGTGCATAGAAATGATATCATTTCTGGCTGCCACCATCATGCAGTGTCAATTGAGCTGAATCTTGAAAGAAATGAAGGGTTCCAAGACCCAGACTTGGGGAAGGAGTATATTATGTGCCCAGGGTCCAGTCATTGTGAAGAAACAGAGATGGCAGATGGACTGTTGATCTTAGAAGCAATTGGTAGTCACTGGAGTTTATTGAGAAGAAGAATGACCTGGTGAGACATGCATTTTCAGAAGATCACTTTGGCATCTGTGTGAACAATCTGGCCCCTTCCTACTTTTCTGATCTTTTTACACCTTATTACTCCACCACTTTCTCTTCCTTGCCTACTCCCCAAGTGCTCTATTTTCACTGACCTGGAATATTCTGCCCTGTAGCCTCCATCTATTAGACCTTTTGGTTTCTCTCAAGACTCATCTCAAATATCACCTTCTTCAGGAGGTCTTTCTTGGACCCTCCAGCTGCTAATGTTCTTCTTCCATATTACCTACATCTACTTGGTATCTATCTTGTATGTAGTAGATATGTACATGTCATTCCCCCACTCCCTCCTCCAACCAATTGCAATCATCCAGGAGAGAGGTAACAAGGGCCTCAACTAGGGAAGTGGAAGAGAAGGCAGTGGATAAAAGACATGTCTCAGAGCTAGAAACAATTTTATTTGTCAACTGGTGGGGGATGAACCAAGCAAGAGTCTTCCAGGAAGTTCAGTTCACATCCCTCCTGGATTCCAAGTATGTAGCTTTCTTCCTCTTCATGTCTTTGCTTCACCTCCTTCCTCTCCAAATATATGAATATGTGGCCCAGATAATGCATTCCATATGTTTAATTAGCCTTTATATGAAATGTTGGAAAGTGGGTCCTTTTATAAACTTTCTTCTTTTACCAGTTTCCTTTCTTTGGACTCACACTTTCTAAATCATTAATCCCATGCACAGCAAATAGTCTTTTCAGTCTAAGTTGATCAAACCCAGCCTTAATTCAGATTATGAAAAGTTATTTTAGTCTCAGTAGAGGCTTAACTAATTTAGCTCCTCTATTAAATAATCTGCTTGGTCACTGTCAAATAAGTGGTTATTGATCACAAATATTACTTTAAGAAGACTTTCTATGTCAGAAATTCTGAGGTCCTTGTTAGCCAAGCATTTCCACTTTCTTCTTGAGAAATTTTCCTAGTTAGACTGTTTTTAGTCCCTTGCAAACACGGCACAGAGAACAGAGCCCTTGCTCTGAAGTTGGAAGACTGTGATTCAAATCCCAGCTTTGCCACTTCTTCTCTCTAGGTCACAGTTGCTTCAATTATAAAAAGACGAACTTAGATAAGATGATTTCAGAAGCCCCTTGTATCTCTGAAGCTATGATCCCATGACTCTATCATGACAGACCTCTCAGGTGCCTTCTGTCTCTAGGTGTATGATCACATGAAAGATGGTGAATGTATCTCACTGTGGCGAGACGAAATAACAAGAAGACAGCACTTCCTTCAAAGAGTTGCCCCCAGAAACTCTCAAATTATCACTATCTTTGTCAACCATGATAAAAACCCCTAAGAGCCCCTGCAGTGTATGAGAGCCCCGTGGGATGGCTTCTCAGGGAGCGATTATTCAGCCTTCAGAATGCATTGGTGCCAGTTCATGCCTTTTCGGTGAGAAAGTATTTTGGTTCCACAGAGTGTTAATCTAGACACAAAATAAGAAACACTGCTAAAGCTGCCTGGAATGTCTGGCTGCCGATTGGCAGACACAGCCTTTTCTTCACCTTGGATCTGCTGAGCAAAGGATGCTTTCATAGTAATTTTCCAATGTCTTCCTTGATCGGTAGACTGAAGCATTTTATCATTTTGCAGATTTTGTTTTCTTCATGGGTTATTACTTCCACTGAACTGCACTTAACATCTATTAGCTTAGGTCTCCAGAAGATCAAAGTCCCTCTGTAGCTGATTACTTCCTTGCAATCTGTCTTCCTCTGCACCCTACCTCCCCTCCCTGTCAAACCCCTACCATCACCCAATCCAGAAGCCTTGATAGTTTCAATAGTTTTCTCCCCCGTCATTCATGGGGATAGACACATTTTAAAGAGGTCAGTGTCTCTTTCATAGACAATTTTAAAAGAAGAGAGAAAAACATGGAGACAATAGTTATTCTTGTTTACCTCAAAATGAACCATATGGTTAAATACTTTTCTTCTTGAAATATAGATAGTAGTGCCTTTGTTGAATACCCCCAGACTATGATCAGCCTGCAACACTTTGCAAACAATAAATTATAAAGGAGGAGTACAAAGGGTGCAATCAAATCTAATGGGGTGGTTTGAGGGAATGACCAATGAGGACCCAAGTCCTGGCAGCCGGACAGTAGACTGAGACTCCTGTATATATAAGATTAAAAAATGGACTGGTCACATGTAACAAAGAATATTTGATGCATGTTCCATATACTGCATCCCTTGTACATGTCAAAAGAATTCAAGGAAGGCCCCCAGTGTGGGGTGGGAGGAACCACCCCAATGGTGAATTTCTGTGTGCGTATTTGGACAAAAATTACTCAGGTTGGGTAGGCATAAGTAGATTGCCATATGTATCATTGGAGGAAATCCATCAGAGAGCTCTCTGGTCCATTTTAATATTGAAGTATAGAATTTGAGGTCCTCCAGAGGACCATTGTCTTTAAGAGATCATTCTAATTTCCTTCCTTCCTACAACTTTTCTCTCCCCCCCCCACCAAAAAAACCACCCATTGTTTAATTTAAAATATTTCTATCATGTTCATTTCTGAATGTTTAGCCAAATAGCAATCCATAGTGCCAACATTCCTTCCATTTCATGACTCTTTACATTAGAGATTAAGTTCTGAAGGAATATTTTTAAAAATAATAAAGTGTTCTGAACATTTAGGTAAAGTATGTGAAATGTACATGAGGTATTTTTCATGGCAGGGGTTTTTCAAACATTTGTTGTGCACCCATTTCCAGTGGCTGAGATAATGAAGCTAGTCTGTTTATGTCATCAGTAGTCAGTAGGGGAGTAGTGGAATTACTTTAAAAACTATCCTTGAGGTCCAGTCTATATCTGCCGGGTGAATGTGGCAGATGCAGAAAATCACAGTTATGTGTGGCCTCCAAAGAAAATGTATAGTTCAAGGGGTACTGAACTAAAGATGATTTAAAGAGTGGTTCTGTGATTTTGCACAAAGTTAATTTTATTTCCAGAGATTTGACCCAGCTTTTCTCTTATAAATATGAATAAGGAACAATAGTCCTGGAAATGGCCTTTGTAATATCAGTCTTATACTGGTTCTCAAACTTCTCAGCTGAGATGCTTTCCTTTCTACCCCACTTCAGGCTCTCACTGACAAAGTCACTCCTTTAACCTTATCTTATGGAACTTGGCCAGTTCTGAAAGGCGGGATTATGAAATGCAATTCCTTACTGTTTATCCCCCCCCCCATCTTTCCACCTCTCCCACTGACACTAATTCTGTTCTTCACTCACGTTAGGTCTACCTTTGTCCCCTCACTAATCTCCCAGGCTATCACCCCCACTTTGTTTCCAAAGATCCTTCTAACCAGCCTCGGTTTTGGAATAAGCCCTTTTTTTAGAATTCTTTAGCCACCACCCTTGAATTCTCTGGCCCTCCTGACCTGTCATTCCTGAATAACTCAGTGCTGGATAACGACCCTTATTCACTTCTCCAGTCCTGCTCCCAGGGTGCTAAACATTTCTGGAGAAAGTCAAAGAATTAAGCTGAATTCACCCATTATTAATTGAAGGTTTATAAACACAGCTGGGCCTTCATTCTATTTGGCAATCCTTCTCCTTCAGCCTTAACAATCTCCCCATGGCAACTCTTCCAAACTTTGTTCTCTCTCAATGAACTCCAGACCACAACCACACATCCCAGATTAAGAAATAAGTCAGTTGTCTACCTCCCTTGTCTTCCTCAACATTGAATCACCAACTTTTGGAAACTTCTCCAATTCATCACCAATCTCTTCTTCTCTTAATATGCTTCTTATTAATGCACTTAAGTAACCATACAGAGTCTCCTGTGGCAGGTTAATCACTCTACCTATATCCTTGAATCCTTCAGTGTCTTCCAAGAGATCCAGAAATCATTCTCTCTCTTCCATCTTTGTTTCATCCAACTCTTCCTTTCATAGATATTTCCCATCTATGTATGACACATATTTGGGAATGTACTACGTAGAAAAGTGGGTAGAGCATTGGGACTAGAGTCAGGGAGACTCCTCTTCATAAGTTCAAATCTGGTGACCCTGGACACATCCCTTAAACCTGTTTGCCTCAGTTTCCTCAACTGTAAAATGAGCTGGAGAAAGAAATGGCAAACCATTCCAGTATCTTTGACAAGAAAACCCTGAATGGACTCACAAAGAGTCAGATGTGGCTGAAACTATCCTTTACCATAACATATAACCAAGTCTCCATAATCTTTAAAAAAAAAAGCCTTGCCTTCACCCATCTACCCAATCCAGCCATAGTTCCACCTCTCTCCACATTTTTACAGTTACTTTCTTGTCTTAAAAATGTATCTAAAATTCTATTAAAAAGATTCATGGAGTGCCTCTTACTGTGTTAGGTGCTAAAGGTGTTCTCAGTTCTGTGCTAGAGTGGGGACTAACCTATAATGTTATCAATGTAGGGAACTCCTCGGTTGTAATACCAAACAACTACTCTATGAAGAATCTATTGTAGATTATGAACGCCTCTATGGGAAACCTAGGTAGACCAGAATTCAAAGTCAAATTTGGCCTCAGACTTTTAATAGCTGTCTGATCCAGGGAAAGTGTCTTAACTTCTGCTTGCCTTCAGTTTCTTCCAAAGTAAAATGTGGATAACAATAGCACATATGTAACAGGATTGTTTTGTTTTCTTTTTTTTGCTCTTTGGAGGGCAATTGGGGTTAAGTGACTTGCCCAAGGTCACACAGCTAGTAAGTGTCTGAGGTCATATTTGAACTCAAGTCCTCCTGCCTCCAGGGCCAGTGCTCTATTCACTGCACCACCTAGCCACACGTCTCACAGGATTGTTTCAAGAATCAGATGAGATAAAATTTCTAAACAGCCCTTGGCATACAGTAGGTACTGTATAAATGCTTATTCCTTTTCCCTCAAATGTATGATACATATTGTGTTCCTTACCCTATCCAGCCCCCAACCCAAGAACAATATCTTCTTGAGAGCAGAAACAGTTTGAAATTTTGTCTCTATATTCCCTTGTATAGTGCCTAGCTCATATGTGCTTAACACATTTTTATTACTTGATGTTTAAAGTTAAGGATTAACTTTAAACAACACCCTCATTTTATACTTGACGTAATTGAGGCCAAGTATGCTTAAGTGGTTTGCCCAAGGTCATACGTATAGGAGGTAACAAAGCTCAGATATGAACTGAAGCCTTCTAGATTAGATAGATTAGAGATAGAGGCAGAGACAGAGGGAGAGAGAGGGAGGAAGGGAGCAAGAGAAGGAGATTATATAGATGAATATAGAGAGACAGGCAGATGGATAGATAGAT
>JAQQSW010010637.1:0-12948 GCA_028646575.1 Pseudocheirus occidentalis | reverse complement strand
AGGAGAAAGTTTGAAAATCAAGGGACTGAGGAACTGAATGTTGTAAATTAAAATCAATTAAAATTTAAAAACACACAGAAAAAATGAATGAATAAATAAATGAATGAATGAATGAATAAAGGGTGCAGAGCTGCTAGAAAAGAACACTGGCCCTGGAGCTAGGAGGACCTAAGTTCAAATCTGGACTTGGACACTTAACATTTACTAGCTGTGTGACCTTGGGAAAGTCACTTAACCCCAACTGTCCTGCCTTCCCCCGTCCAAAAAGAGACCCCCCTCCCCCCCCCCCCGGAAAAAAAGCATTTCCTTCATTCTGTGCCCTCTGCCCTCACTAGTCTCTACGCCTCCCTGCCTTTGTCTGCTGAATTCCTACTCATCCTTTAAAGTCTAACTCAAAAGCTACCTCCTTCACAAAACTTTTGCCTGAAAACTTTTCATCTGCAATGACCTTTTCCCTCTAATCTCACAAGCCTTTTGTCTCACGATTCTCCATTGTACTTATCATATATACTTTAGAATAGAATGAGATGATATATGTTATGGTTTGTAAACCTTAAAGCTTTATAAATGTTAACTATTTTTTAAAAAGTTATCTGGGTTAAAGAGATTTAAGTGATTTAAGTGTTTAACCATGACCACACAGAAGCAGAAGCATAACTGAAACCCAGGTCCTTCTACAATACAAGCAAGGACAGCCCTCTAGCCAATATAACATGTAGCCCTTGTGAGGTAAGTAGTACATATTATCCCAATTTTACAGATACAAAGTCAGGTTCAAAAAGGAAAAATAATTTTCCCATGGTCACATAACCAGTAAGAGGCAGAGACAGGATATGAACACATCTTACTCCCAAATTTAACGTTCCTCACACTAGACTATTTTCTCTATATTCAAGTGAATATACTAAACAATCTGACCTCTTCACCCAACTCAGGATCATTGTCCATCATTCTGGTCCAGTGTGAGGTATCCAAGTTTGCTCCCATACTAACTGGCAGGGAACTTTTGTGCTTTTAAAGTTCTTATGTCAACTTTTCTTCTTACTCCCTCACCTGTTTTTCTTGTATTTTTGGTGTGCCCTCCTCTATAAATTGCTGCACATGTGAAAAACTGTTAAGTTTATCTGAACTATGATTAAAGTCTAAGTCAACAAATTCAGCATAGGAAACTTGGAAGGTTTGTCCAATGAGTCAAGTATACAAACTTAAGGCATCCCACTCAACTTAACTTAGTCTCTGGATTTCCCCACCTCATACTGACATCTCAACTTTGCCCCAGTGAATTTATAGACTTGGTTTTGCCCCCCTTCAATTTTTTTTTTGTTTTTCCCTATTAAAATGTAAGCCCCCTCAAAGTAGGAACTGTCTCTTCTAACTGTATTTGTGACCCAGAATTATGCACAGTCCCTGGCACGTAAGTATTTAATAAATGCTTTAACTCTACATTTCAAAACAACATCTATTCTAATTGATGGAATGAAAATTTTGTTTTACTTTCTGGTTCCTGGCTAAATTCTACATAGGCGAGCAATTATTACACATAAGGAATCTCTCACTAATGGTCTCTAGTTTTCAAACAACTTGTATATGGGTCCTTCAAATAGTTATGTCTGGGTACCAACGTTGAGTTTCATAACTCATATCAACTTGTCACGTTTGTAATAATTTTAAAGAGGAAATAAATGCCATGTTAAACTAATTACATTAATAGTTTATAAACTGGTTCATGTCTAGGCATTTCTTTTTACAAAACTAATACTCTTTAAATGATTTTCATAACCTCCACTTCCAGACCCAAGTATTTAAAATGGCTCCATACCATTTATATATCAAACAAAATCCTAACAAGTAATTCAGAGCCTGAGTTAAGAATTTATACACATTTCTAGACAGAAATTCCACAATACAGTCTCAATCTAACCAAATTAATTTGCCTGCTAACCCAGCAAGGACTGATTCCTTTTTCTATGCCTTTCTTTGCATGTCATTTCCAAATGAGGTGCTCTTTTCAACTCTTTTCCAATCCTCTAAGTTCACTATCTCCAAGAAGCTGTTCATGATGATACATATTTATCCTTTTACTGTCTGACAGTCATTATGAGTTTATTTATTTTCAAATAATTGAGACATTTATTAAACAAAGATGAAACTCCAGAAGCCAATCCAAGTCTCATTATAGAGGACTGCAGTATTGAAATGAATTCAAGTGCACAGGTTCAGATCTCACTCTCAAGTATATTCTTAACCCAAAGTAGAGCCCAAAGGTTTAGAATATAAACCATAATTTCTCCAGAAATTCAGAAAAGGAATTAAGACAAATGTTTTGGTTTTTTACCAGGGTAAAATGGATTAGTCTGAGACTACTCCTTTTCAGGAGGCAGGAGGCTGGCAAAAGGTCTAAGAAGGAGGGTAGAACAGAGATACTAGACAAGCTTCCAGCTTTCTTCAAGTCAAATTTTGACAGCATGACTGTATGGTCTGGTTTCAAGCATACTGAATTCACAAGTCAGACAAAATCCATTTGATTATATAGAAAAATGTTCTAAAGTCAAATTTACCATTACATTATCATATATTCTGCACTTATTAAGCTTGTTTGCTAGCACTCTTAAACACAGGAAAGGGACTTACCTACTCAAATGAAAAGGTCAGTGACTAAAGTCTTTTTCTTTTTTTAAACTTTACCTCTACTACAAGGCCTAGTACACATATGGAACTCAATAAATAGCTGAGGGGCAGAGTAATGCTTCAGTCAGGTCTCTGATATGTAACAGATGAGTGCCCCTACACAGTACCAGACACTGTGCAAAGCAGTGAGGATACAAAGAAAGACAAAAGACTTTCCTGCTCAAGAAGTTCAGTCTACACAGCATACAAACTATATCCAAAGTTATGTACAAAATAAGTTGAAAATAATCAACAGAGAGAAGGTACTAGAATTAAGGAGCATCAATAAAGGCCTTCCATAGATGGTGAGATTTAAACAGAACTTTAAAGAAAGCCACAGAAGTAAGGAGAAAGATATTGAGGGGTGGGGGAAGCATTACCGGCATGAAGGTCAGTGAAAATTTCCAGTGTTGAGAGATGGAAGTGTTTTGTTCCAGAAATAGCAAGGAGGCTAATCTTACTGGTGTTTGGTAAAAAGTTGTTTCCTCATCAGGAATACCCAATACCAATAAACTTCAAAGTCAAAGAAGGTTAAAAAGAAAAATACTAACTTCCTGTCTTATGGTTAAAAAAAAAAATCACTTCTACAAGGAGGAGTCACAGAATTATACAAAGTTTAGTAGTTTCCTCCCTCGACTGAATTCCCTAAACCAAACTGAACCTCTATGACATATGAATGTGGTTTTTTTCCGGGTTTTAACCATCTCAGTAGTACTACTGGATTGACATCCGTCTTTCTCTTTGGATCATTCTGACCTCCAAAGCAAAAAAACAGCTTGCAAGTCCCCTATTCCTCTGGCCAACTGAAAATCTCAATCAGGAGCAGAACCAGAACACTGCACACAGCTACAACCGTACTGTGTGATGACTCATTTTGATAGACTTGGCTCCTCTCAGTAATATAACCTTAAGGTTCTAAGGCAACTCCAAAAGGCTCATGATGGAAAATGCTATCCATATGCAGAGAAAGAATTTCAGAGTCTGAATGCAGATCGAAGCATACTTTTTGCTCTTTCTTTTGTTTTGTTTTTTCTTTCTCATGGTTCATTCCACTGGTTATACTTCTTTACAATATGACTAATGTGAAAATGTTTAACATGAACGTGTATGTAGAGCCCATATCAGATTGCACACCGTCTTGGGGAGTGGGAGAAAATTTTAAACTCAGAAGTTTGTAGAACTGAATGTTGAAAACTAAAAACAAATTTTTTTAATTACTTTAAAATCTCAATCTTCCTCGTGGAAATGAATGATATAAACAATAAATAAAATAAAATAATTTTTTAAAAATCTCAATCCTCTTCTTTTACAGAGGAGGCTGATATCTAGAAGAGTCAAATGAGCTGACCAAGGTCATTCAGCCAGTAAACCACAGGGGCTGGAACTTGGAACCTCAAAAATATGTATTGAAAAAATGGAAATTTCTATGTAATATAGCCTCACAGCCTTCATTTCTAGATTAAACTTTACAAATAAATTATGTTGACATAAGTCAGTAAGTAGAGAATAAATGAGATGGGCAGATAGAAATGTTGGGTATATTAGTTAATATAAAAAAGTAATCTTGGAAGTTCTTCCAAACTAGGATACTCAACCTTACAGTTCCAGCCTTGTAGTCACAGCCTTATGTCCCAGAAAAGATAAAAAGCAATTAATTACTTTCAAATTCAAATTATCATTGGATCTTCTACTATTTCAAAATTCTCCCCTTTTTAATGCTCATATATCAGTTTAAAAAAGAAACAATACACCACTATAAACACCTAAGGAAATTATAAACCAAGCTAATGATACCTTTACAGGAGGCTCCAGATAGTCCAAATACTTTGCCCTAGCCAGTGTTGTTAAATAAAAGATTAGCAGATCAAGCAAAAACCCTTTTACAAAGAAGTTCTAAAAGTGTGTTACAGCTTTAGATAAAGTCAGATAATTTCAAAAGCATCATCTTGTGGCTACCAATATAAATTTGATTTTAGAGCATTTATGACTTATGAGCAATTATTACTCCATTAAAAATTTTTTTTTCTCTATAATCACCATGTTAACCCTGAAAGGAAAATGCTTCTTGCCCTTACAAAAAACATTACAGGAAAAGCATTCTAAATATCTGTATTCAATCTACAAGTTATAAACCTAATAAGTCCCTAAGGATTTATCAGAAGTCAAATCTTCAATCTGATCTTTCAGTTTTCATGCCTCACATTTCTTCATTTTCATCACTGTTTCTTTCTTCACTACATTCAATTTCTTCAAACTGAAAAAATTATCTTTAGCTGCATTCTCAGTCTTTTTTCACATCTATTAACTATAACTGATCTGGTCCCATGTTTGGAAAATTGACCAAATCTTTGCCACGTTTCTCCACTAGGTGGTGCTTCTATTTGAAATTAAAAGAATTTTGGGAGGAGGAAATCATCTTTTCTTTCAGGTAAATGTATGTCCTGAAACCAAAATATTTCCATGAGAACATATCTCCAGTTTTATGATGAAAATTAATAGAATGTTATCTGTACTGTAGATTTATGAGTACACTAAATTAAATTATTCTTAAAAGCTGTCTAAATTTATTTTTCATAAATTTTAAATCCCCTACCAACTGACATTTGAAGGAATCCCATTATAAACCATTTTAAAAGACAGTTGCCTCTTCCCACCACCACCACCAAAAGGCCTCTTTCTATGTTACTTCCCCAGGGCTACACAAGAGAGCAAAATTTCTGTTCCTCCTGGAAAGATTTCTGGTTCAGACTTGGCAAAAGATTGCCACCCAAAGACTAGTTTAGATAGGCACAGAGAATTCACAGAAGGTAACAATTTTTTTTGCAGGTACATCGGTTTTCTAAATCAGAAATTCTTAACTTGGTTGGTAAGATGTCCAACTATTTTGTTTTGGATTCTTTTGTTAGATGGTTTTTGTTTTGGTAACTTTTTGGTAACTGTTATTTCGATATAATTTATGCATTTAAAAACATTCTGGTAAGAGGTCATCAAAAGTTTCAGACAGTCAGAAAGGTCTGTGACACAAAAGAAATTAAGAATCCCTACATTAAACTGTTCACTAAAGCAATGGAAAGATTGCAATCGTATGTGTAAAGTATATTTAAACCCATGAAACATTCTTTTGAGGCATTTAAAAAGAATAAGATCTGTTTACTGTTTCATAAAATATATTAAGTAAAAAGTTCTAGTGAGTTTTAGAGCTGAGACCGCAATTCTTTCATATTACAGATAAAGAAACAGAAGCATATACAAGTTATTTATCAAGATCACAAAGCTGGCTAGTGGTTAACCAGGACTAGATACATCCCAACAATCAGTCTAATGCATTCTATACTACAATGTCTCCTTTTGCTTAAAAAGGTACATATACGCAATTCTCCCAAGAGCCAACTTTAATTGTTTGGGGGTAGAGAGGAGTATATATTATGAGAGCCAATGTAAAAAAAAATTACAGAAAATTGGTCTTGTAATCAGGAAGATCTGGATTTAAACCCTAACTGGCATACTTATGGCTATGTGATTCTAGGCAAATTATTTAGCCTTATGTCCCAAGCAACTCTTTGAGAACCTAAACTACAGAAGTAGCAACTTCTACTATCAAGTGTCTAACAAACAATGTTGATAAGCACTGGCAGTTTCCTTCAATTTCCTAAACCCAATCAGACCTCTTTGATATAGAAATGAGTTAGTTTTCCAGGTTTTAATCATCTCAATAATACTACTGGATTGGCATCCATCTTTCTCCTAGGATCTTCAGAGCAGAAAACAGCTTGCAAGCCCACTACTTTCGGATATAAAACTAAGATAACCATTTGGAGGTGGGCATGGGTCAATTCAAAATCTCAATTAAAAACTAGTCCTTAAAAGTTACCTTGTGTTCAATCTTTTCACCCTCATAATACTTTTTCGCTCTTATGTAGGCAAAATGCTACTTGGGGTACACTAAAAGTCAGCGGCCAAGCTGCATTTTCCCTCCTAAATTCAAATTCTACAATAAATCAGTAAACAACATATTGTATATTAAAAATATGTAGCATGAACATTCATTTATGTTTTCCAAACTACAACAAATATGTCATATTACATTCATGAGAAGCTAACACATCCAGAAGTATGTCTTATATTCCAGAAAGAAATTCTGCAGAGGAGAGGAGGAGGAATTTATTATGATGCGCCTGACCCTGTATTTAGTGCTTTACAAGTATCTCATTTGTTCTTTATAACTTTGGGAGGTAGGTGAAATTAACCCCATTTTACAGATGAGGCAACTAGAAGCAAACAGATTGAGTGAGCTAGCTGCCCAGGGTTCCACAACCGGGCAAGTGTCTAAAGCCAGATCAGAATGGATATATATTACATATTATTCATCTCCCAAATTTTGTTTGCTGTTTCTATCCAACATCAATTCCTTTTGGAGAATCATTCACTTGACCTATTGATTACATAAAAAGCGAGCAACTAGAAACTGTACTTTCAAAAAGTACTTCCAAGAGAACAAATTAGACATGGATTTGGATTTTTTTTCTCTTCTTTTACACTTTCTTAGAAGTTGATTAACATCATTTTACCAGGAATTGTATAACCTAACTGTACTGCCAAACTGGTTGATTTTTTAACGTAAAACTGAACTACAAGTTACCTTGATATTAATAAGGAGATGTTTACTTCTAAGTTTTATTATTCGCTGGATCTGAAGTTGGGCCTATCTGCCTGAGTTTTCTCATCCCTAAAAATGGATAGAGTAACAGCACCTATCTTCCAAGGTTGTGTCAAGGATAAAATGAGCTACTACTAGTAAAGTGCTGGTAAACCGTAAAGGACTAAATAAATTCTACTAGCTTCTATTATTTCCTCCAACTCTCTTACTTTCACGCTCGCTGAGAAATCATTTCCTCCAACTCTTAACATAATTCTAATCAAAAGTTTACCAAAAAAAAAAAAAAAAAAGGTTTGAGAAAAGGGCACAACTAGGTAGCTAAAAACAAGTTCTATCTGCCTACCCTAATGTCTGAAGCCTCTCTTAGCCTACTGTACTTCCCCCAAACTTGCAGGAGACTTCAGTCCTCCATCCAGTCCCACTTGGGCCACATGAACCAAGTGCATATGCCCTTTCACACAAAATATTCAAATTCAGTATTTGAAGAGCTGGGCGGCTTCAAGTTAAAACCTTCTGACCACCCTACAAAACAACTCTACCTTTCTGGAAACCCTGTCTCTCTAGTTAATGTTTCTCGAGCTTCTCGAAGGCAGGGACTTGGCTTTTCCCTTTCTTGGTCTGCCCAGCGCTTAGCACGGGGCCTGGCACACAGTAGGCCATTAATAAACGCCGACTGAATGAAAAAGATCCTAGAAGGGGACACGAATGTTGCTCCTGTCTTGCTTAGGCGTCCACATTCTGATCTAACCAACTGCATTTTGGGGGAGAAGAGGCCTAATTTTGGTCACGCGATGACAGGAACATAGAGGCACTGCACTAGCCGGTGACACCAGAAAAATCAATGCGCCTTTATCCGCAGACCGAAGAGTCGCACACCCGGCCCGGCTCCCCGCAATACCCCCAGCCCATCCTTGAGGCTTTCAACGCCTTCCCCGTCCGAAGCGAGGCTCGAGCTTTCAGACCCCCGGACGAGTCGAAAGGCCGCCAAACGGACACCGCGGAGGAGTCGGCCAAGAGCCGGGCGGGGGCGAGGCCCCGAGAATCCGGACGCGTCCTCCACCCCCTCCCCCCAACGGCCCGAGCCGCAGGAGCCGGATGCCCGGCGGCGGCGGGCAAGGACACCCGAGCCGCTGGCCGGGGCCGGAAGCAGAGACGCTGGGCCCCAGCCCCGCCCCGCGCCGCACGCAGGCCGCGAAGCCCGGAGAGCCAGCGCGCCGGGCGGGTCATCAACACCGCCGTTGCTAAGGCGCCGGGAACAAGTCCGAAAGCCGCCCGTCCGCCCGGTCCCCGCCGCAGCTCGGTCCGGGCCGCTCCTCCCTGAGCCCCGGACCCTGGCAGGGGGCTTCCTTACCCGAAGGGATTGGCAGCTGGCGGCGGGGAGGAAGAGGGGCTGGGCGGCGAGGCCCGCGGTCTCCTCTCGGCTCCGGCGCTGCTGGTGATGGTGTTGGTGGTGGTGGCGGCGGCGACTCCTCGCGCTTTCCTTTCTCTCCGTTTCTCCAACAACAAACAGGAAGTACGTCAGACGTCAGAGCGACGCGGCGACGCTCAACTTCCCTTCCACCATTAAACCCACTGGGCTGGAGGCGGCGGCCGCAGTGGTGGTGGCTGCTGCGGCGTCTGCCTGAACCCTGCGCTTCCTACGCCCCGCCCCCGCGCCACCTTCCCGAAAATTCTCCGCTCTTCTCGGCGGACGCGCTGGCCGCCGGTGGCCGTTGGCGCCATCTGCCGGCCGCCGAGCTAGTGGCCGTGGGCGGAACTCCGCTGCGCCCGCCTAGGGCCCACCCGCGAAGTGGGGCCACCGCGGACTCCCTGCTCCGCCCTCCACCCACTTTTGGAATCTACACACACATGGCCATACACCCAGGCGCCCTTTAGGGATATACAGGGGCTGCGATCCTAGGCCCTCCCCGCGCTCTTCCGCTGCCCCTTCCCCCAGGGACCGTTAGGGCCGATGGGGGAAGGGAAGAGAGAGCCGTGGAAGCACCTGGGGGAGTCCTGGAGGGCCCCGGGCTCGGACCTGCGAGGAAAACCCCTAAGAATGAAGCATTTATTAGCCGCCTGTGGCGTAAAGCACCTGGGAGCGGTGTGAATAAACATTCCATTCCATTTAATTTGTGCTAGGGCTACGTATATGCCATGGGGCTGTCGCTGCCCTCGTGAAGTTTACAATCCAGGGAAAAGGAGAGAACTCTTCCCAAAAATCCGCCCAGTCGCTCCCTCTCTCATTGTCCGTCCCTCCCCTCCTCCCTGCAACCGACAAATCCCGTGGCCTTTTCTGTCTTCATCCCTGATATTTAAGCCGCATTGGCCCGGGTAGATGACCTTTCTGTTCTCTCCTCAGGGCTTATCAGCCCCCTTTGCAGGCTCATCATCCATCTCCTGAGGGGCAACCTCTAGGTCTTCCCCAAGAATCGTCTTTTCTCTCCCCATTGCCCTCACCTGGTGTCCCCAGCAGTTGACGCAAGTTCAGTTGTTCCTTCTGTGTAGGGTACAAAAACCCTAAACCAAATTGACTACTCAAGGTGAAAATAGAAAGATTTATTAGAATCTCCGGAGAAGGGGGCTGTCCCTGCCACTGGAACACCAGATGGGGAGGCTGCCCTACAGAACCAGAAGCTGGGTTAAATAGCCAAAAACCACAAAACCCCTCCCTAGTAACTGGGCCTTCATTCCCATTAGTGGGAAGGTGTGTCCCCACAATCCTACCCAATACAAAATTATTTATCAGAAGTAAGTTTATCACAGATTACATATTTTTTATCTCTTGTTTACCAAAAAGCATATAATGTATAGAAACACCTGGCAGACATAGTATTCCTTGCAAAAAGTAGGCAATTTAAAGATGGCTTGTTGCTTTTTTTGTTTACCAAAGACAGGCACCTGATTTCCAGTAAACGGAAATTGAGACCTAAGGCTTCAAGTACTTTAGCAGATAGTCTATTTGAGAAACCACATTCTGTCCTATACACTTCTCTAGAGATGGCAGTGGAAGGAGCTAGGAGTGGACCGGAATTCAAATATGACCCCAGGGACGATTATTACCTGTGTGACTCTGGCCAAGTTACTAAAATTCTGTTTGACTCAATTTCCTGATCTGTAAAATGAGAATGATAGCACCAGCCTCCCATGGTGGATTAAATGAGGATTTATTGTGAGGATTAAATGAGATGATAATTGTAAAGCACTTAGCACACTGCCTGGCATATTATAAGTGCTAAAGGATTATTAACTATTTTTAATATGATTATTATTTCAGATCTATCCAACCCTGCCCTAGTCTGTGTTGACCTCTACAGCATCAATTATCTCTTGATCATTTCCAAGAGAAAATAATCCTTAGGCACTCAATTCAACATGTACAAAATAGATTTTATGATTATTAATGGTTAATTATTTTTATTTTTCACGTAAGCTTTTTTTCCCCCTTAATCTGTTCTTCCCACTATCTCTCAGTGCACTTTTTTTTTTTAAACTGAAAAACAAATCTGTGTTCCTGAATGAGACAGTGAAAGCATTCTCATAGAATAAAAGAGACAGTCACCAAACTTGAGCTAGGTCCTAGATCTCTTTAGGCCTAAGTTTCATGTTCCTGTAAATCACCTGATTTGGGGGAAATCAGATGGTGTGCCCCTACACCCCCCTCCCTTCTTTCTGTAAGGGGCTTTTTGTAATGGCCCCCTTTTGCTACATATGGATAATCATAGCTATGTCTTTGTATTGGGCAAGAGGGGCTTTCCAGGGTCCTGCATAGACTGTGAAGTCATGTTACCCCACCAAATGGGGTAATGATCCAGCATTAGGGGATTTTTGGTGGGAGGGGGTTTTGGTGCTTATCTGGAAATTTTGGGGTTTTTCATAGAATTGTTGGTACAAGGGTATAAAACTGCTTGCCTCTTCTTGGGTGCCTCCCTATACCAGACTGACTGGAGTAGGTGACGCCCAACTCTCGCAACTCTCGCAAGACTTGTCTTTAGAATAAAGAGCTTCTGTCTTTACCTTGAAAAACCTCTGAATTTATTTGGGTAAGGGTCTTTGGGGTCTTTATCCCACTCATTCCCCCTTAGCTGAGTCCCTTTTCTGATGAGGTGCAGGCCTTGGGAGCCTCCTTGAGCTCTCCTTGAATCTTCCCAAGGAAAGGCATTTGCTTAGGGTTATAGGCCTTAAGTTGTGGCTCTGCCCAAATCTTTAGCCCTCCCTTGTTCCAATAGTTTTCCACCCTTGAGCTGGCCTGGCCCACCGGTAGTCTATAGTCTCCAGGCAGCCTCCAGCAACTTCTCACCCTTAATCACTCATTACTGGAATCAACCCCTGAAGACCCTCCCCAGACACATGGTTGGAGTCTGAAGACCCTCCCCAAACTCATGGTTGGAGTCTGACATCATTTGACTCCTCCTGAGACCCCAAAATACCAACATGCTAGGTCCTGCCAAAAGAATTCCACTCAAGTCTTCTCAGCCAAAGAACAAAATTTTTTTTAAGTTCGCCATATTGAGTAGACTCTTAAGGAGCCTAGGTATCTGTGATGCTTGCATTGGGCAAGCAGGACAGAATAAGTGTCACAGAATAAGTCTGTACTAGGGCATTCTATGGCACTCTCACACCAAATGGAGAGCAGATTGGATTCTTATATACAGAGGAATCTAAGGGTAGTCTGGAGAAGGAGTTTGGGGAGGGTCTTCAGGAAGAGTTAATGAGGTCAATGCAAGAATGGATTGATATTTTGATAGGCTCAAGGGTGGGAAGCAGATGGACAATGGAGAGCCAGGCTTCTAACAGAGGTTTGGGCCCAGCCACAACGAAATACTTATGGCCTCTGCAAATGCCTCATCAAGTGGGAAGATTCAATAAGACTTCAAGGGGTTTCCCAGAGCCTGTACCTCAGAGATTCAAGGAGAGCTCAAGGGAGGTCCCAGAGCCTACACCTCATGACTATCTGTCTCTTTAACCAACCTTTTCTAGTGGTTGACACTGGAGATTATAGACAGTGGTGGGCCAGGCCAGTTCAAGGGTGGGAACAGGAGCATCAAAGGTGGAAACTGTTGGAACAAAGGAGGGCTAAAGACTTGGGCAGAGGGGAGGCTAGGTGGTACAGTGAATAGAGCACCGGCCCTGGAGTCAGGAGGACCTGAGTTCAAATATGGTCCCAGACACTTCACACACATAAACACACACACACACACACACACACACTAGTTGTGTGACCTTGAGCAAGTCACTTAACCCCAATTGCCCTGCAAAAAAAAGCAAAAAAAAAAAAAAAACTTGGGCAGAGCCACAACTTAAAGCCCATAACCCTAGGCAAATGCCTTCCCTTGGGAAGATTCAAGGAGAGTTCAAGGGGGAGTCCCAAAGCCTGCACCTCATCATTTCTGCATATTAAATTCATCACCTCTTTGTCAGGAATGGATTGATCTGTTTCATCCTCTTTTAGACTTGTGATTTATCATTACATAGATCAGAACTTAAAGTTAATATTGTTTTTTCTGCATACTGTTGTTAATATTGTATAAATTCAGACGAGCCCCCACTGTTTGTGGTAAAAAAAATACCCATTATTCTTAATTTAATTAGAAAAGTAAACACAGAGATGCCTTAGATAAGAAGAGGAATTTATTCCCTTTCTC
>JAQQSW010010636.1:0-12949 GCA_028646575.1 Pseudocheirus occidentalis | reverse complement strand
GAAGTTGGAGCTTGATACAAGTTTTTCTGGACTCATAGTACCACTCCCACAGTGAAGAGGAGCACATGAACTATTTGTGCCTGACCAGTGGTAGAGCATTCAAAGCTTGTATTAGTCTGATCAGCCACAGTCAGACACAGTGTAACTTGACTCTAACATAATGATGTCATTTTGGTCCTCTTTGAGAATGAAGGACAACCACTAACCAAATACTTAGTATATGCTTGCTGAATTGAATCACATTGAATTATTTATTGTATCCTGCCTAGTATTTACCAAAACACATGGGAAGTAAATTGTCTTAAATTGATATTTGAAAGAACAATAGAATTTTAAATTTCATCAGAAGTCATCTAGAGCAACCCTCTTATTTTATGTCAATGTGAGGGTGTTGAGGCCAGAGAGGTTCAATGACTAACTCCATGTCACATTAGATAAAGCTCAGTGTTTTAATACCTCCAAACCCTAATGGCAGAACTGGGGCTTGAATGCGGGTTCTCTGACTTTAAGCTTGAGATTCTTTTCCATAGAGTCCCCTAGCCTTCTCAATGAGTGCCATCTGGTTCAATCAGGATCTGAGAAGCAACTCCTTCTGTGAGAGTTCATGCTGTTGTCATTTGAAGAAGTCCTGTGATGAGGCATTCATACAAAGATATCTCAGTTCACTTCTAATATCGAGATGGTACAATGGATAGAGTGCTGGACTTTGAGTCAGAAAGCCCAGGGTATGAGTCCTCTAATTAGTTTTGTAATTCTGGACCAATCACCTAATCTCTGTTAGCCTCAGTGTCCTCATCCGCAATATGGGGAAAAATATCACCCACATCAGAGGACTGTTGTGAAATGAAATAATATTTCTTAGTACTTTCTGAACCCTATAGTGCTGTATAAAAAAATACTAGCTATCACCATCAGCATCACCATCGTCAGCATCAGCATCATCAATCTGCCTTTCTCAAATTTCTATTTCTTGTTTCTGCCAAGTTTCTGCTCAACACACAAGTCTAACTATTTTGCTTCCCTGATCAAGAAGCTTCAATAGTTCTATATTATCTCTTTCCTACAGATTATGAATGAATGGAATGCTACTGTGCTATAAGAAACAGGGAAATAGATCACTTCAAAGAGAGATAAAAATATTTGTATGAACTGATATAGCATCAAATAAGTAGGACCAGAAAAGCAAATTATGCTATAACATTAATATTAAATAAGAACAATTTTGAAGACATCTATAAACTGATCAAGACTGAAATGAGCAGAACAATTTATTTAACAACATTGTAACAAAGTAACAACTCTGAAATACTTAAGAACTATGATCAAAACAGTGGCCATCTATGATTTCAGAAGACCAAAGATAAAGTGTGCCATCCACTTGCTGATAAAAAGGTGATAGATTCAGGATGCAGAAAGGGACACATATGTTTTTGAAGATGGTCAGTGAGAGAATTTGTTTCACTTGATTATGTACATTTATTACAAGGAATTTGTTTTTCTTTTTCCAGTGTGATGGAGAATAGGAGAGAAATAGATTTGTTATTTTAAAAAAACAGATTGGGGCGGCTAGGTGGCGCAGTGAATAGAGCACTGGCCCTGGAGTCAGGAGTACCTGAGTTCAAATCCGGCCTCAGACACTTAACACACACAAAAAAAACTAGCCGTGTGACACTTAACACACACAAAAAAAACTAGCCGTGTGACCTTGGGCAAGTCACTTAACCCCAACTGCCCTCCAAAAAGCAAAAATAAATAAATAAATAAATTAAAAATAAAAATAAAAAAAACAGATTAATCATAGTTGAATCCCTAGCTTTTAGCACAACACATGCCACATAGTTGGCACTTAATTATAGATTAAATTTACCTCTATGCCTTTGCATAGGCTGTTTTCCATTTCTGAAACTCTTTTCACATTTTCTTTCCCCGGAATCCTCAGAGCTTTTCATGGCTCAACTCAAGTGCTCTCTACTACATAAATCCTTTTCTGATCCCATCCAATTGTTAGGGATCTCTCCATCAAAACTCCTTCTTATTTACTTTTCATATAAATTAAATTTACTTTTCTGTGTACATGGTGTATTCTCCTAGTTGAGTTTAAGTTATCTGCAAATATGGAACGGTCGATTTTGTTCTGAATCCCCAGGGCCTCCAGTACCTGGCATAACAAATACAGACTTCATAAATATTCATTGAATTGAAGTGAGATGAATTGATATTGCAATCGTCTTGGAGTGTTCCCCAGGTGTTGGCTATTAACTCTCCTTTTTCCATTTCTCCCTTCTGTCTTATTTCTCATCCAACCCCAAATCCCCTTTCCCCAAAGTGTATAACCAAGTATCTCATTCTAAGAAGCCATAGTTCTCTGAGCCTAGGAAAACCTCAGCTGGTTTCATGCATACCATATAGTTTGAACCACCATCACTAGCAAGTTGTCATGGTTGGGATTTGGGGTTTGGGGGGGACAAAACAAGAGTCATTTATTTGAAGGCTTTCCAGTAGTTTTCCTTAGAGTTAACCATTTGGCTCCACCCAGTGGGCACTGTAGAAAGTGCAAGAAGAGCCATCCCACAGAATCTTTGCCAGTGGGGTTTCAAGAATAACAGAAACAGTAACCAGGAAAAGTAGTATGTATATTTAGAAGGAGGGGAGTGTTGACCAGATTCAAAAGGAGACCAAGCTTATCTGAAAACAAGAACCTTCTTGAGATGTAGCAAAGGGAAAGGAAAATACTTTATTTGATTATAAAGCAGCACGGTTCAGGGGGATGAAAATGAGGCTTGGAATGAGAAGACTCAGGTTACACTGTTGGCCAAATCACTGAGCCTTTCTGAGCCTCGGTTTCCTTATATGTAAAATAAGGAGGTTGGACGAGGTGGCCTCATATCTTTTTCAGATCTAAATCTAGGCTACTATAAGAAAAAAGCAAAATGCCCATTCATGATAAAGCTCGAATAATGTTTTGGTTGGGTTGGGTTGGCTTGTTTTCACTAGAGGGCATTACTAGAACAACCTAGAAATTTTAAAAGGTGCTCATTATTCTGCATGCCAGTGCTCACTTTCCTGACTTCCCTTTGAGAAGTTCATTGGCCCTGGTACCATTTCTCTGAAATTGTGCTGGAGATACAAATAAAAGCAAAAATGTGGGTCCTGATCTCAAGGAGTTCATAGTTGAATGGAAGCTACATCATGTAAACAGGTATGTAATGTTCAAAATGTACATATAGGAAGCACTTCATGGATATGTACTGAATGAATGAAGTCTTTCTTTTTCTTACAGGATCTCCAACAGGAACCAAAACAGTACACCAAATCTTTCTGATTGATACCACTCCATTTTTCTAAGGAAAATAAAATAATCACATACCAGTGACATATTAAAAATGCTGCATATTATATAGGTTAAAGTACTGAACTTGTAATCGGGAAGACCTGGTTTCAAATCTTGTTGAGTGTAACCAAGACAAGTCTTTTTACCTTTTTCAATAACACCTAAGTCTCAAAGACTCCAAATTATAGATAGACTGGTCTCTCCTCTGGTGAATAACAACTTATTGTGTAATGTATGCCCTCCCATACAAAAATGTAGTTCTATGCCATTATATGATTGCTTCGATTTACCATTTGGTAAAACAAGTGGGTGAAAGGCCTTCTGCATTGAACTAGATTGATTCAGTCAAAAATCCTGTCGTGTCGACTGAAAATAGCAGATCAGTTAAGCTAAAAGCTTCCGAGTGTTTCTGTAAGCATAAACAACTATCATCTACTAGTAAGATTAAAGAATGTGAGCTAGAGGAGCCCTCAGACTCAGGGATGTTCTGGAGCCAGCTCAAACGTGAACCAATTGCTACATTTTTGATATAAGCGTCTACATTTCAGAAATGAGCAAATGCTAAAACATGAGAATTGATTTATTGTTTTATGGATTGTTTGTAATGAAGAAAGTGGTGGAGAAAATGTTAATAATGCAAATTAAAATTTTTAAATGTGTCCTGACTATATAATTTTTTCAGAGAGCCAATTGTTAAACATTTAAAAACATACCACGTGATCGTCACTTATGTAGAGGGGCTAGTTTTAATCGGGAAGAAGACCATTTGTTCCTCAGAGATTTTAGAAAGAAGATTATGAAGCACTGAGCAGTTCAGAGAAGAGAGCAGATGGAATTGAAGGAGTTGAGAGTTCAATAGCTTCCAACTTCTTGGAAAAGGAGGAAGGTCTTGAGCTCAGAGCTAGATGGTGGGTATAGTGTTCAAGTGCAGAAAAAGTAAAGTATTTCCCTGATCTCATCTTCTGAACTGCTTTGAGGTATTGGCCATCACTAAAATGGGTAGGTGCTGACTGCACTTTCTGCTTTTTGAGCTTTTTTCTATGTTTTTCTTTCTAGATATAGTGATGGTAGTAGTGGCGGTAATCACTGCTATTCTATTTCTCATTTCCAGAGTCAATAACAGGCAATATGTGGGAGCAGATAGATGATTAGGCTTAAAGTCAGAAATACATGGATTCAAATTCTATGTCAGACACACCCTGGCTATTTCACCTTGGGCAAGTTGCTTGATCACTTGGTGCTCTCTCTAGGACTCTGTGTTGGATATAATTTCATAAGTGAAATAAAATAATTGTTTATTAAATATTGGCTATGTGTAAGGCACTGTGATTAGTGCTAAGAATACAAAATAGTGGCAAAAAGACAGTCCCTGCCTTTAGGGAGCTGACAATTGAATGGGAGATATATGCAAATGAGTAATATTCCGAAAATGAATCATGGAGAGAAGGCACTAAAATTAAGGATTAAGAAAGGCTTCCTGGGGAGGCTAGGTGGCGCAGTGAATAGAGCACCGGCCTTGGAGTCAGGAGTACCTGAGTTCAAATCCGGCCTCACCACTTAACACAAAAAACTAGCCGTGTGACCTTGGGCAAGTCACTTAACCCCAACTGCCCTCCAAAAAGCAAAAAAAAAAAAAAAAAAGGCTTCCTAGACACAAAGGATGAGATTTTAGTTGAGGCTCAAAGAAAACCAAGGAAGTCAACAGACAGAGCTGAGGAGGGAGTATCTGATGCAACTGTAAGTATTTGGTATGGCAAGACCTATTAAATGTTGAACTTGAAGTTTTCCGGATTAATTTTATGTCTGGGAGATTATTGGCAACAATTTAGTCAGCAAGAATGGTCTGATTTCAGTTTAGTTTATTGGTGGAGCTCCTTAGTAAGGTTTAGTCAAAAAACATTTACGGAGTACTGACAATGTATCAGGCATTTTGGAAAGTTCTGGTGATACAAAGAAAAGCAAAAATGTCTCTGCTCTCAAGGAGTTCATAGTTGAATGGAAGCAACCTCATGTAAACGACTGTCCTGGGACCACTTTTCTTCTCCTTTCGTACTTCTTTACTTGGTGATCTCATCAGCTCCCAGGGATTTCATTAATTTAAGTGGAAATACTGTTGATTTTGTGCATTTCTACTTTGCTAAAACTATTCATTTAATTATTTAATTCTCAAATCTACCTTTCCTGCCCCAGTCTCTCTGCTCACCTCCAATCTTACAACTCCAATTGCCTTTCAGTTCAGCCATCTTGAACTGGATATTCATTCAACATCTTCTGCTCAGTGTGTTCAATAGAGACCTCATTAATATTTTCCCCTAAACCCTTCTTTATTACTATAGTGGACAACACCATCCTGCTAGTCACTCAGATTAGATTTCTCATTATCTCTCACTTCTCCCCCATATCCAAGCTGTTGCAATGACCTGGCAATTTCACCTTTGCAACATCTCTCAAATATGCTCACTTCTCTCTTCTGACACTGCCACCAGTCTGGTGCAGGTTCTTATCCCCTCATGCTTGGGTTATTGCTACTTCCTGCTGATGGATCTGCCTGCTACAGTTCTCTCCCCACTGTAATTCATTTTCCACAGTCATTAAACTGATTTTCCCAAAGCACAGGTCCAACAATGTCACCTCCCTACTTAATAAACTTTGGTACCTTTCTATTACCTCCAGGAACAAATACAAAATGTTGTTTGGCATTCAAAGCCCTTTTTAACCTAGCTCCTTCCTACCTTTCCAGTCTTCATACACTTAACTCCCTGGCATATACTACTCACTCTGGTAACACTGGCCTCCTGCCTGTTCCACAAACAATACTCTACATCTCTTGGCTCTAGATGTTTTCTCTGGCTATCCTGAGTGACTGGAATTTTTTCCCCCCTATACCCTGACTACTGACCTTCTTGGCCTCCTTTAAGTTGCAACCAAAATCCCACCTTATAAAGGAAAAGAGGGAAAGCACTGGACTTAAGAGAGGCTGGGGAAAGTTTCACCATTTCCAAATAAAACTTTTAATTTGGAATTCTCTCCATAAAACCTGAAATTTGATTTTATTGCCTGATTTTGTTTTTATTGATTATTTGAAACAAGCTATTAAAGACAAGGCTTTTAAAACATTGCAAAATGTACCATATGTCTTCATAGTACAGAGGTAAGATCAAAATTAATTTTGGGAATAGTGGGTTTTCTCTCCCTTGGACATTCAGACTGGTGAGTAATGATTTTGACATTCTTTGACACGGTTGAAGCTTTTCTTTGGAGAATTTTTTTCAATATATATAGACCACTCATATATTGGCAAATGATTTCTGTTCTTATATAGTCCTGTTAATTCCCTAAATACTTTGACTCTCTTTATTTTTTTTTTGAGGGGGGAAGGCAGGGCAATTGGAATTAAGTGACTTGTCCAAGGTCACACAACTAGCATGTCAAGTGTCTGAGACCAGATTTGAACCCAGGTCCTCTTGACTCCAGGGTCAGTGCTCCATTCAGTGCCCCACCTAGCTTCCCAATATCTTGACTCTTAAGGCCATATCAAATATATTTAATGTAAAAGTTATTTTTAAGATAACTGTTTCCTTTCTTGTCACAGTTGCATTCATTTCTTTCATGCAAAAGCTTTTCAGTTTTATATAAAAATTATCTTTTTTTTACTTTTTGTACTCACATTTACCTTTTGTTCATTTAAGAATTTACCATTAGGCATATTTATGAACGATAACTTGACATGAGTAATTGATATCCTCAAGTTGTTTTTTCCTTAATGCTTAAGGAATATTTTGTAATTTTATTCATATAGATGTTGAATGTGCTTTGGTAGACTGACTTGTGTTTTGAATGGGATGGCCCTTTCTCTGAGGTTCGAGCCCTTCTGAATGTTGTTGTGTCTAAAGGGAAATATTGTTGATTTTGTGGAATTCCACTTTGCTCAAGCTATCAATTATTTAAATTGGTTTCCTTATTGATTCTCTAATGTTTTCTAAGCAAACCATCATGGTATCATCAAAACATTTATGTTTTCATCTTCTCTTTACCTATTTTTATGCCTTTAGTTTCTTTCATCATATGGCTACTGCTAACTTTCTAGAATTGTGTTAAAAAGCAGGGGACAGGGAAGTATACTACTTTTATGTCTGCATTTCTTAAGAAGCTTATAGTATTTTGCAATTCATACAATACTAACCTTAGTTTTCTACATTTTAGGTACTTTTAGTTAATATTTAAATTGTCTTTCTATGCCAGTACTTCACAAGTTTTTTTTACCATAGATGCAAATGGCATGTTATCAGAGACTTTTTCTGCAAAAATTGATATGTTCATGGGATATTTCGTTGTTTCATTGTCACTATAATTAATTATGTAAATTGGTTCCCCAACTTCAAACCTTTTTCCTCATAAAATGCTATATTCTTCTTGCTAGGAATTTTTTTTAGTGTTTTGACTATTCATTAATGATATTAGTGTATAGTCTGCTTTGTTTACTTTATCCTTACAAACTATAATTATTAGAACCATATTTGATACATAAAATAAGTTTGATAGCATATTTTCTTTCTTAATTTTGGAATACAATTTCTTTAATGCAGGTTGATTTTAATTTAATAAACATGAACTGATTAATTACTGATATGGGAATTATTCCTCAATCTGTTGTCTTCACAATTAGAGCAATTATTTGTTAGAACAAAAAGGAAAAAAATAATATAAAACTAGAAGAAAGAACAAACATTTTTCTTTAAATGGTGTCAAAGTGAAAGTTTAAATTCAATCCATTAAAATGTTTGTTGTTGTTACTGAACTGTTTATTTTTTAGTCATGTCCAATTCATTATTATCCCATTTGACATTTTCTTGACAAGGATACTAGAGTGATTTGCTATTTCCTTCTCCAACTCATTTTACAGATGAAGTACTGAGGCAAACAGCATTAAGTGACATCTAGGATCACACAGCCGTTAAGTGTCTGAGGCTGTATTTGAACATACAAAAAGGAGTCTTCTTGACTCTAGATCCAGCACTCTATTCACCTACCTGGTCATGTAAATGTTATTGATGCTAAAAATGTGATATGGATAAGAGAAAGGTTATAAGCGTCAATGACTATAATTTTATCCAGAAGATTAATTTATGAAAATCTATTGGCATAATTAAAGAGGCAAAAGAACCTAAAAATGCATTAGTCAGTAAACACTTGGCTCATTTGCTAAGTGGGAAAAAATACCACAAACAAAGCCAATAGTGATTTAGAATATACATTTTAGCACACGTATGTATATAGGTACATGTATGTATATGTATTTCTGTACATTACAGGGAAGCCTACTCAAAGATTACAAGCAGAAGTGAATGGCAAATCCAGTTTAAAGAAAGATTGTCAAGGCATCCAAGTCCACAAGATTTTTCTAAGAACTTTTAAGGATGAAATTGGCAGATCAGAAGACAGAATATGGAAAAGATCTGCAAAGATTTTTTAATGCTTTTCTTTTGCAGGGTGGAAGACAGGGCAATTGGAGTTAAGTGACTTGCCCAAGGTTACGGAGTTCATAAGTGTTTAGTGCTTGAGGCCAGATTTGAACTCAGGTTCTCCTGATTCCAGGGCCAGTGCTCTATTCACTGTGCCACCTAGCTGCCCCAGTATGCAAAGTATTAACCAAAGTTCCTTTTATTGTCAAGGTGAAAGGAGTCACTATACATGGACTGCCAGTGTTTGATCCTTGTTGTCCTCATAGATAAGATATAAATTGCGCTGAAAAGAATAAGAGTAGAAAAAAGGTCACTTAGGTCAAGTGGAGACAGATCCATTATTTCATCACTGCAGGTCAAAGGATATGTCTGTCTTCTCTGAGATTGTAGCACATATGGAAGATTATCTTGTGTGATTATATGTATCTGTTGAGTAATCATTGGGTGTTGATTCATAACAAGAATAGTTGTCAGAAGGAAGTAAGAATTTTCCAATCCCTCAATGCTCTCCAGTAGCCCTGATTGACCTTACCTCTAAATTGAAAAGATTAGGGTGGCTGATCTTGAAGCACTTTCTAGAGGTAACACTTCATTATTTTAAGATGAATCATTTTATTGTGTTCCTCTTGGGCTGTTGGTTCCTCACTTGGATTGGTCTATAGGGAATGATGGTACTGCTCTGCCAGATTGTCTAAGTAGAAAAAAAAAACTTGAGAGACTTTTCTATAAGATAAAAGAGTTAGAACAGGATCTGATAAGTCTCTGTAGGTAAAATGGAACACCACCCATCACAGGAAGCTAGCTGCAGATTTTGCTTTTCCTTTAAGAATTCTGAATTTTAAAGTATATATTTTTCCATTCCATGCATTCTAAATACAAGCAATATTTAAATAAAGCATGTATTACAAGTAAATAATGCATAATGTTCCTTTGAATTATATATGTATATATACATATACATACATATATACAATTGAAGCTCATGATATTTATACTTATATTTTCTACCATAAAATAAGACTTTTCAATTAATCGTTAAATATTTATTAAGTGGTTACTATGAGCTAGGCACTGAGCTAAATTCTAGTAAATAACAGTACAAAGAAGTGAAAACAGTTTCTGCCCTCAAGGAGGATAGATTTTAATGTGGAGAATGACATATGTATAAATAGGCATATACAGGCTGATAAAGGGCAGAAGGGAGGTCACCCAAGTGGAAGAAACACTAGTTAATTAAGGGACCAGGAAAGATGATATTTGTTCTGAGGCATGAAAGAAGGCAGGGCTTCCTAGAGACATAAGTGAGGGGTGAGAGTTTGCCAAGCACAGGAGACAGCCAGCACTGAAATATTGAGGCAAGAGATAGATTGCTGTCAGTAGAAAAACTGCACGGAGTCCAATATGGCTAGTCTATAAATTGTGTGGAATGAAGTAATGTGTAATAAGATGGGACAGGTAGGAAAGGCCTAGGCTGTGAAGAGTTTTAAACACCAAGCAAAGGACTGAATGTTTGATTCTAGAAGTGATAGGGAACCACTGGAGTTTAATGAGTAGGGGGTGCAAAATGGTCAAACCTTCCCCTTTGGAAAACTAATTTGACTACTGCGTGGAGCATGGATTAAAGTGAGGAATGACTTGAGGCAGGAAGACCAGTTGGGGGAAATTGAAATATTGCAGAAGAGAAATGATAAGGGGCTGAACTAATATTAGTAACAAATACAGGATTCTACCGTGTATGGTTTCTTTCAGTATTTCAGTACTCTGATAGACCTGTGACCTCATCAACATGGGTTGTTATTGTTACTGTTTGTCCTTTAGTTTTGAAGAGGATCAGTGACATCACAGGGAGATATCTTGACACTTGCATAAATTGAATTTAAGTGAGGCAGAGTTGCACAAAGTCATAAGCTTCATTCTTTCTTCCAGTGTCATCAAAGTCTAGTGGCAAGACCAGTCAGTAAGTCTGACAATGGTCAAGGTTGCAGTGGATGACCTTGGCATCTTCTATGCCTGACCAGACTCTAAGTGCTCCACAGCACATGCTTCAGCTGCCCTCATGGTGGTTGGAACATATTGTTCTCATCCACCAATTCCACCAGCAGAAGTCTTCACTCCAACTCACCAGTGAGTTGATTGATTACTGACCCACCATTGGGTCAGTTGATTACCTTCCACCTAATTTAGCCTCCCTGCTCAATCAGTTTACTAGGGTATGGACACTGAACATGATACAGTTTCTTGGAGCCACAGGTAAGAATTGGGTGACATGTCAAAAGTGGAGTAGTAGCTCTGAAAAGAGCATTTCAAACCATCACACCAGAGGTGCTAGTGGTCCTTGAATACCTCATACACAACAAGTAGAGTAGATTATTAGCTATTAGTACTGTACAATCTTTTGCAATTCTTGTCTCATGTCATTTAAATGCTCCATATGGTATCCACCCAATGAAGTGAAAGTCTTCCTCACAGTCTTTACACATGGTGTGAGGACCAGTACAGTCTTCCTCTATAACAGAAGTTCTCAACCAGTGGGTTATATTCAATTTGTAACAATGAAAATACATCCTGCATATCAAATATTTACATTATGAATCATAATAGTAGCAAAATTACAGTTATGAAGTAGCAACAAAAATAATGTTATGGTTGGGGGTCACCACAACATGAGGAACTGTATTAAAGGGTCATGGCATTAGGAAAGTTGAGAACCACTGCTCTGTCATCTCTTGCTCTTGTTCCATGGGTGATCAGCTCTCTTCTAGGCCAATTCCTGCACATGAATTACCACTGCAATAAGAGGAGACCTACTTTTAGCCCACCACACTTCTCTATGTTGACCCTAACATCACTCACGTTTTTATTCTTTTATGATTATAACGTTTAATGTATGGGACAATTTTATTACATTGCTTGAATCTAGCCCTCATGGCTCAGAAATAAGACCTGTTACTCAGAGATCAGATTTGTTTAATGCAGAATTCAAGACTCTAGATTGTAGCTGACTACAAACCTTCCAACTGAATGAAGACTGATCATGTGTCTTATCTGGGAACTGTATCCGTGCTATAGCCAATCAGATGACTTTCCCATGGTTCCTTTGTTTAAATCATTTATCATGCATAACATACAGACACTCAGGGGGAGTGAGCCATGCCTTTTTGGCTCTTGTCCTTTACTGGGTGACTTTAAAAGTTTTTTTTTCAAGTTATTTCAGTTGTGAGTTTTATTCTCTGCTATAATACATGAGAAACAGTATGACTTAAAGAATAATATTCTAAGCTCGGAATGAAAATGACCTGAGTTTGAGTCACCTCTGATACATATTAGCCAAATAATTTGTAGGTAAGTCATTTCACTATAGGGATTTTTTTGCCTTGTTGAGGTGATGTTACAAATGTGTGAAAATCTATTATCAGTACTCAAATATATCAGTGATCTCAGTAAAGTGGTTATTGTCACTAATGATAAAGTTCATTAATGGTTCTTGCCTGCCAATCCCATACGACTCTTGTCCATGTACCTTCATGAGTATCCCACAGGCAACATCCGTGCAATGTGCTAGGAGCTCTTCTTAACATTTTAGTTTACCTCATTTACCTCATGAAGATACCAACCAACCAGCCAACATTGTTACTGTGTAGCCAGCTAATCTCCTTTATTGTTTATACATTTCTTCAGTGACAGTCCTTATATTGATTCTCCTTTATATTTTTCTACTGTGATATGTTGTAGCCTGCTTACATTCACCAGGCACCTTCTCACTGTATGGGAGGCATGACCTATTTAGGTCATACTTATTTTCAATTCTTTGGCACCTATAGTTCTTCATGACTTGCAGCCATTAAAACTGGAAGAAGGTTGGCATTGAAGAATTGGGCCTTTCTTTAAGAGACATGTTTGAGATCATTGAGATGACTTTGGAGGTTCCTAAATAAATCTTGACTTATTTTTTTCTATTCCTATTTCTATGTTCCCTGTTGTATCAATAATCAGATATTCACAACACCCATGATGGTTATGAATATGCTGGTATAGTTTTGGATCACAAAATGCAGCAAACTCTCCACATGGAAGGTAGAACCAAGGTCTATATTCAAAAACCATAACACTGAGTCCCAAAACCAGAAATACAAGTCCCAAAACCAGAAAGCCAAAG
>JAQQSW010010635.1:0-12949 GCA_028646575.1 Pseudocheirus occidentalis | reverse complement strand
AGTAAGAGCCAATTGTTAAATTTTCAGTATGGAAATCAGTAAATGCTACAATTCAGGGTTTGATTTAGCATTTTGTTGGTTGTTTAGACTTAAGAAAGTAATGGAGAAAATGTTAACAATGCAGATTAAACTTAAATTTGTATCACACATACATTTTTTCCCTCAAAGAACTGGGTGTTCAACAGTTACCAGCGTATCTCTAGATGAATCCAAAAGTGTTAAATGATTCTATAAAAAGAATATCAGCTCAATACGCCTACTTTCAAGGGAAAGAATAACCACCACAAAATAATACAAAATGAATGTTGGGGGGCAGCTAGGGGGCACTGGCTCTGGAGTCAGGAGGACCTGAGTTCAAATCCAGCCTCAGATACTTAGTAGCTGTGTGATCCTGGGCAAGTTACTCAAGTCAATTTTCCCCCAACCCAAATAAAAATAAATGTTACAAAATTATAAAGAATAAGCTTGGTTTCAAAGAAGAAATATGAGAAGACACCTCCCCTAGCTCCATTGTAGAAGTGAGGGTTCATAGGTATGGAACATTGAATCAGGGTATTTTGAGGTTTGTTTTTTTGTCTTGATGCATTAATTGGTTTTGCTTCATTTTAAAACTTTTTTGTCTTTTTTTAATCCTTTTATTTTTCAGGAAGAACTCTCTGGTAAGAGAGTAAAGGGAGGGGTTGTGGGAGAAATCTGGACAATATAAAAACAAAAGATATCAATAAAAAATCTATTAGAAATAAAACTGTAAGAATAGTGTCAGGCATGCAAAAGCTCAGAATCAGCAAGCATTGGCAGGAATAGTTACTGCTGCTCCTGTTGCTCTAGCCTCCAAACTGGACCACAAGGAGCCTGGCAGGAGCTGGGTCACTCAGCTCTGTATTCCCTGCAAACATGTGTCCTCATCTTCAGCAGGAGCCCTCTCCTTCCCTCCAGCTCCAGCTCTTGGGATTGCTTCTCCTCCCCTGCCCTCCTGATCCAAACTCAAATATCCACCTCTTTCTTTGTGAACTGGAATTAAATCACCACCATCACTGCCTCCAGAAGGACCATTTTGGGGACCCCTCTATTTTTCCACTCATTATACTTGTGATTTCTCAGATAAATAACTCGCTTTCCTTTCCTGTCCACCATGTTGTCTTCCATATTAGAATGTAAGCTCTTTGAAGGCAGGGACTGTCTTTTGTATTTATATTCCCATTACTTAGCAATACCTAGCACATAATGAGTGCTATGTAAATGGTAGCTATTATTATTAGATTTTTAATAGGGTATCCAGACTAATACAATAGGAGAATGTTGGTGATGTAGTCTGCCTAGATTTCAGAGTCTTCTATATTATCTTTGAGGATGAGATGGAGGAATGTGGGCTAGATTTCAGTATAATTAAGTGAATTCAGAACTGATTGAAAGCCCAGACTCACTGAATGTTCATTCCTAGGCAGATGTCAACATAGAGAGAAGTCTTTGGTAGAATGCCCTAATAGTATCAAGTAACTTGTATAAACATCTGACTTATCAATTTGCGGACGACCCTAAGTTAGAAGGAATAGATGGCATGTTGAATGAGAAATTTGGGATCCTAAAACATACTGATAGGTCAGGAATCTGGGACAAATCAAAGAAGACAGAATATATTGGGGAGGGGGAAGGGGGAACCCTTAAGTTCAAAAATCAATTTCACAAAAATAAGATAGGCAAGGTGTTGTTAATGGCGCAAAGAGTTGGCATGGTGATATCAAGACTAGGCTGTACCTCGCTAATCTCATTTGGTTTTGTGGATTAATTTCTTACACTATAGATCAAGGGAGGCCTATAGACATAGAGAAGCACCGTGGCATAGGAGACGTTATGCTGGCCTGAGAGTCAGAAAGACAAGAGTTAAATGCTGCTGCAGACGCTTACAAGCTATGCGATGGTAGTTGGTGCGTTGAGTTGTTTTCGGTCATGTCAGACCCTTTGTGACCCCATTTCGGGTTTTCTTGGCAAAGATACTGGAATGCTTTGCCATTTCCTTCTCCAGATCATTTTACAGATGAGGAAAAATTGAGGCAGAGTTAAGTGATTTGTCCACACAACTACTAAGTGTCTGAAATCAACTCCTGACAATTGAGTCTTCCTAACTCCAGTCCTGGCATCTATCTACTGCACCCACCACCTAGCTGCCCCTATGTGATGGTGAACAAGACACTTAAGCTCTCAGCCTCAGTTTTCCCATCTGTAAAATAGGATCATAGTATCAACCTAATTTACAAAGTTGTTTAGGATCAAAAAAGACATATTATGTATGTGTCATGCATACATATATAATTTTTTTTTTGCTTTTTTTTTTGGAGGGCAGTTGGGGTTAAGTGACTTGCCCAAGGTCACACGGCTGGTTTTTGTGTTAAGTGTCTGAGGCCGGATTTGAACTCAGGTACTCCTGACTCCAGGGCCGGTGCTCTATTCACTGTGCCACCTAGCTGCCCCTCATACATATATAATTATAAAATTGTTTAGATTTTAGTAAAGCTTTTGACAAAATCTGTCATACTATTCTCATGGACTAGGTAGAAGATAAAGATCAATCAGCAAGCCCCATCAAGTGCCCATTATCTACTAGGTGCTGGAGATTCCAAATTCAATAGATCGATTAATCTTTACATGTTACTACTAGTGAAATAGAGAAGAGAGTTTTCAGTATAATGTATATAGAAGAAATATAAAGATAATAAATATGAGGTAGTTTTGGAAGGAAAGTAGCAGCAGTGGGGATGCTGGAGCTGTACTTTAAAGGAGAGAGAGACTGTATGAGGAAGAAATGAGGAGTGAGTGCATTCCAGGAATGTGTGACAGCCGCTGTAAAGTCACAGAAATGGGAGATCTTCTCTCATGCTATCCTTGAGGACAAGATGGAGGGACGTGGCTATGACAGAGTAGGACAAGATCAGATCTTCAGGATTCAGGTCTGGGCGTCATTCTTTAAGAAGGATATTGACAAGTCAGAGAGAATTCAGATAAGGGTAACTAGGATGGTGAAGAGCTTCAAACAATATGAGGACTGGTTGAAGGAAATGGGCATGTTCATTCCATAGAGGAAAATAATTAGATGAGGACATCCTCATCTAATAATTGTTTTCAAGCAGGTGAAGAAGTCTTACACAGAAGAAGTCCATCTATTCTGTTTGGCACAAGAGGGAAGAATTAGCAGTCAAGTGTGGAAATTACAGAAATGTATTTGGTTCTATCAAATTATATTTGGAGCAATATCCTGACCCTTGCCCCTATGCAAATTAAGCTAATTTTTCCTTAAAAGGTATCACCAAGACTTGAATGGTTTAGAGGACTTTAGTGTCTTTATAGGTATCAGGGGATGAGTTAGGAGATAAAGATAGTTTAAAGAAGTAGGAGTGGGGGTGGGTAGGGGTAGGGAGATTATTACAGTGGCAATCTATTGGAGGAGACAAGCTGGGATAAGATGAAGGATACAAGGAGAGGGGTTGGCCTTGATGAGGAGAAGGAACATCCCTTCATCAGAGATTGAGGTAATCTCTACCCCTGTGAAAATCTGACTATTAGATATTCCTGAGTCTTGTCCCATGCTCTCCCACTTCTATGTTTTCATAGAAATGCTTCACTATGTTTGGAGCACACTCCCTCCATATCTAGTTGAAGCCTTTCTTCTCCTCTGAGGGTCAGATAGATTATATATGTATTGGGTAGGTAAACTTATTGGTCTATTTTATACTTTACCCTTAACAGTATCACATTTATCAGGTTGAGGGAGATGGGCATTTGCTGCTTGTAACATTCAAATATTCAATTTGGACAATGGGGGAATTCCACCCAGACGTTTACCTTCCCTTGGTCCCATTTTATTGGCTATGACCTAACACTGAGAATTTACCCAGATATGAGGATAGGTGGTCAACAAATGGGTAAACTGTTTTAAAGAACAAGTTGGGTATTGTCATATCCTCCAGGAAAAATTTTAAAACAGTTTTTCTTACAATAATTAAATGTTGTTGAAATGCTACATTCATGGCAGTAAGTGTAAGCTATTTCTACAAAAGTCCTTATCTTTCTACTTTTCCAACAGTGATCAGGTTTTCTTATAAGCATTATTTATATGGTAATGTTTTCCTCTGCATTAGGTTATTTTTATGGACTTCAAATACTAAAGGCCAAGTATAACCTATTAGACCGAATATAATAAAATGTTTTTAAAATCTGAGACTTTAGATAGAGACAAGAACACAAAAGAGTGAGGAAAGTCTATACGAAATGCTAGGGGGCTGGGGGAATGTTAAGGTATATGATAGAAAATAGGTTTCACACAGCATCTTAAGTCATATACCATAATAAAATACAAGTGGATGGATAACCTGAGCATGATTTACCCTATTGTAAACAAAATTAGAAGAGAACACAAAGAAGTACCTTTTACATTTATTATTGGAAAAGAGAAAGATTTTATAATGAGATAAGTGATAGAGAATTCATAAAAGACAAACTAAAAATGTTTTGATTATATGAAACTAAATAAATTAAAAAACAAAATCAATGCAGCTAGAAGAAGAAGAGAATCTGTTGAATGGAGAAGATTTTTGCATCAGACGTCTCTTATAAAAGTCAAATATCCTACATATGTTAGGAATTAATACAAATATATTACATCAATAGTCTTTTCCCAATAAATGAGTAAATAAGAATAATTTTCAAAAGAAGAAATGTGAACCCCATGAAAAAACAACTCCAAAAATAAGGTAAATGAAAATTAAAACAACTGTGAGGTTTCACTTTTGACCTATTAAATTGACAAAAAGGATAAAGGTCTTAATTAGCTACTGTTGTAAGGGCTATGTGAAGACAGGCACGTTCATTCACTGTTGGTAGAACTGGGAACAATCCCAACTGTTCAGTAAAATAATGTGTAATTATTAGAGAAAGGTCAGTAATACAATATGCTTGTATACATACACAGATTATTATAATCTGAATGTTAATACAATATGAACATAATGGAATCCTAGTATTCCATGAGAAATAGTGAATATGAAGAATTCAGAAGACAATGGATAATATAAAATGGCCTACAAGGCAAATCATCCATGACTGATCATTTTATGCAACTCACTCTGTCCTACCCAAAACTAAAGAGGGCGGAGGGGACGGGTAGAGTAGAGGAACTGATTATTACATTGGAGGCAACGGCAATACAGGGAATAGAGGGCTGAGCCTAGAGTCAGAATGAATTACAAATCCTGCCTTAGACATTTACTAATTGTGTGATCCTGCGAAAGTCACTTAACCTCAGTTTTCTCAATTATAAAACGGAGATAATAGCACCTATCTCCCAAGGTTATTTTGGGGATCAAATGGGACAATATTAATAGAGTACCCTGCAGAGCTTAAAGCGCTATATAAATGCTAGCCATTATTATAATTTTTGTTCATCTATTTTGACATGTGCACAGGATAAACAAATTCTGGAATGTGTTGGTAGGTCTGAGATATGGTCAGCATTTATCAGACATATTCTATCATGGGTGGTGCTTGTAATAGTCAAGTATTCAATTTGGATAATAGAGGAATTGCATTTAGGCATTGACCTTGACCCACCCACTCCCAATCCTACCCCACTGGCCAAGACTTCCAATGAGCAATTCACTCATTTGTCTAGTAATGCCCAGATAAACTATGGAGACTGTGGAACAGCGTTAAAAGAAGCTTCAGAGTTTCCATACACTCTAGGAAAACAGCAACAAGAAGGGGAATTAAACTCTACAGAGGCCAGAAGAGGCCATTTAGCCAGTAATCACAGGCTTCTGCTATGAGTAGCCTTGAACCCTAGCTGATGCAAAATTGAATGCCTCTCCAGAGACAGACAAGGCGGGGGCCACAAACGGTATGCAAAACTTCTGCTCAGGAATTCTTTTATCTCAGAGAGAGAACATCTGTGTGGTTGGATGGGAGGACACCAACTTTTATAACATTTTAAGAACAGTTTCCTTTCCACTCCATGTGAATTGCAGATTTGTTGTTTCACTCTGTGTGTGTGTGTGTGTGTGTGTGTGTGTGTGTGTGTGATGGAGAGAGAGACTGCCTTGCTGACTCACTTCTGACACATCCTCACTGTGGGCCTCTCAAGTCAGCCTCTCAGTCCTCTAAGATGTTAACTTGTAGCTGCATCGGTACAGGGAGTTTCTTCACCTGGAATTTACTCCACTAATTCATTGATAGGTCTAATCTCTGTACCCATGTAATGCACAGACGCATAAAAAAAAGAATCTACCTCACTGGGTTGTTAGGAGGATCCAAAGAGATTATACACGTGAAGTGCTTTGCTAATCTTAAAACAATAGTTAGCTAACATGGATGATAAATGGATAGATGGACAGATGGATGAATGGATAGATGGTTGAATGGATGGATGGATAGATAGATAGATAGATAGATAGACAGACAAATAGACAGACAGACATACAGACAGACAGACAGACAGACAGACAGACAGACAGACAGACAGACAGATAGATAGATAGATAGATAGATAGATAGATAGATAGATAGATGAATAGACAGACAGACAGTCAGTGTTCCCAATCAATGCTTTGAGGGAGAATCTGCTCACTACTTCTGTTATCAGAAGCCCATATAAGAGTTAATTGTGACAAGGTGCCAGCTCCTCCAAGGTGTCTACCTTAGAGGGGCAGTGTGGTGCCACAGGCAGACCACTGGCTCAGGTATCAGGGAACCTGGGTTCAGGGCTTGTTTTAGTCACTTCCTACCTATGTGATCCTAAGTCAGTTGCTGCAGTCCTCTAGTCTTCATTGTCTCATCTACAAAATGATCTGGTTGGATGGATGAGTCCTTTAGAGTCTGTGACCATAACAGTAGCTGGCATTTGCAAAGCACTTCAAGGTTTGTAAAGAGCTTTGCAAATTATCATCTCATGTGGTCCACATGACAACCCTAGTAGGTAGGTGCTATTATCATCATTTTACTGAGGCAGAGAGCAGTTAAGTGACTTGCCCAGGGTAACGTAGCTGTATACTGAGTGATTACTTTGGGATGGTATACATGCTCCAGATCAATCTTTACTCATGTATTTATTTAATAACCATTTCTTAAGCCCCTGCTATGTGGGGCATTAAGCTAAGCACATGATATAAAGGTAGGTAGGGTCTCCATTCAGGGAGATCACAATTTAAAGAGAGTCTTTCTGACTCCTGACTCTGGTCTCAGATAGTGTGATGCTGGACACTTAACCTCCACTTGCCTTAATCCACTGGGGAAAGAAACGGCAAACTACTGCAGCATCTTTGCCAAGAAAACCCATGGACAGCACTGATGTGCTATTGTCCATGGGGTTGTGAAGGGTCTGACACACCTGAGCAGCTGAATAACGAGCTCCTTACTCCAGGCTCTATCCATTGCACTGCCTGACTGCCTCTAAATAAAGGCTTTATAAATATTCACAATAGTAAAGATTTAAAATAGATTTAGAGCTGGAAGAGACCTTAGAGGTAGGAGGTGGGTGGGGAGAGGGAGGAGAGAGAGAGAGAGACAGAGACAGAGAGAGACAGAGAGAGACAGAGAGAGACAGAGAGAGAGACAGACAGAGAGAGAGACAGACAGAGACAGAGAGAGAGACAGAGAGACAGAGAGGAGAAAGAGATAGAGAGACAGAAACAGAGACAGAGGCATAGAGAAAACAGAGACAAAGAGAGAGACAGAGACAGAAACAGAGACAGAGACAGACAGAGACAGAGACAGAGACATAGAGAAAGATAGAGACATAGAGAAGACAGAGAGACAGAGACAGACAGAAAGAGACAGAGACAGAGAAGAGACAGAGGCAGAGAGGAGATAGAGACTGAGAGACAGAGACAGAGACATAGAGGAGACAGAGAGACAGAGACAGACAGAAAGAGAGAGAGAGAGAAGAAAGAGAGGAGAGACAGAGGGAGAAAGAGAGACAGACAGAGAGAAGAGAGATTAACTAACTGGCCCAAAGTTATGTATATAGTATGTGACTAAACCAGGATTTGAACTAATATCTTTCCATTCCATTTAGTTGAATTAGAAAAGTAAAAGACACACAGACAGTGCTTGGGTGGGCATGGAGGGGGCAGGGGACTGGAAGTCTGGTAGGAGTAGATGGATTGCCACTGGAGGCTTTGAATGCAAACTCCAGAACTTGGCCATTCTGGCTAGGAGGGATCCTATTTACATGCATGTGGACCTTTCCTTCAGGAGTTGCCTAAAGGCAACTGTGGGTACCCTTGAAGGGCCAAAGTGATGAGGGTGTGTAGGGTGGTCTCGTGGCCTTCTGGGATTCCATCTTTGCAGCCTGGCTACAGCCAAGTGAACTTGGCGTTCAGAATTAAGTCACCTGAAGGGACCGAGTCTGAACTCAGCAGTGACTTCATGTTGGAGACTGCTGCTGCCTGAGTCTGGATGTTGTCAGGCACTTCTCCTGGTTTAATTTCCTTTTAAAGGCAGCTGGGTGGGATTGGTGTTTTATGTGTGTTTAAAAGAAGAGAAGGGATAAACCAAAAATCAACCCTTGACCCAGATCTCTCTCACTGGATTGTAAATTTACCTCAAAATCTAGTTAGGTCTGATTTTATTTACTTTGTGTTTTTAAGTGAGTTTAATAGATGCCTTAAAAAAAACAGTTATTTCTAGATATTGCACCCACCCCTTCCCCTAGGATTAGCTCTCATTCTTTAAACATTAAGGAAAATCAACCAGTCTTGTAAATGAGTCTGATGGTATAGGCAACAATCTGCCCCTATATTCCCCCACCTCTAAAAGAATTGGAATCTAAGAGAATCACCTCCTGAAAGAATCACAGGTTTAGAGTAAGAAAAAGTCTCAGAGTTCATCTAGGCCAGTGGTTCTCAACCTGTGGGTCGCGACCCCTTTGGGGTCAAATGACCTTTTCACAGGGGTCACAGGAGTCACCTAAGAACATTGGAAAACACATATTTTCGATGGTCTTAGGAACCTCCTCTATCTGTCTGCCCACGTGCAGATTTGCCCACATACGAGTATTAAAGGGTCGCGGCATTAGGAAGGTTGAGAACCACGGATCTAGGCCAACTACCTCACTTTATTGTGGAGGAAAATAATGAGGCCCAGAAGCAAAAAGCGGCTTGTCCAAGATTATGGTCAATAAGTGGACAGTAAGAAACAGACTGCGTTTGAACACCGGCCCACTGACTGCAAATCCTATTCTCCAGCATGAGGACTCTGAATCTGACACTGCTAAGTGTTCTCTAAATTTACGTGATTCTAGTCAAAGTTCTCATGTTTTTACTTACTGGATTCTGCATCAGGTCATGCAGATCTTCTCATGTTTCTCTGAGTTTCTAGCGTTTGTCCCTACTTACCTCAATAGTTTGCCATCCCTTTCAAATATCCTAATCTAAGCACCCATTCTCCCATCAATGGGTACCCACTCTGATTCAAGGAAATTAGAATTTCCTTTATATGTGGCTAGATACAGGGAGTCAGGAAGACCTGAATTCAAATCTGGCCTCAACTACGTTTGCCTCAGTTTCCTCACATATAAAACATGGAGAATAACAACACCTAGCTCCCAGGCTTGTTGTGAGATAATAATTTTAAAGAGCTTAACACAATACCTTTCGCTTAGTAAGCCCTGTCTAAATGGTAGTTATTATTATTGTCAATTATTTATTATTTATTAATCAGGATCAAAAGGGAAAATAATTATAAGGCACTTAACACAGTACCTGGCACATAGGAAGCCTTGTATAAATTTTAGTTATTATCATTATTAATTATTACTCTACCTCCCAGGTTTGTTATGAATGAAGATCACAGGAGAAAATAATTGTAAGAAGCTTAGCACGTAGAGTAAGTACTACAGAAATGTTAGTTACTGTTATTCTCATCATTGTGGTTATTGTGACTAAGACAAGCTCCTAGGAATGGAACGGGAAGCAGAGACTCATGGGACACACGTTTCTGGGAGCATTTGACAAGCAGTTTTGTTTGTTTGTTTTCAGTTCTAAATGGAGGCTGAATAAAGCACCTATTCTTCGAGGGCTTCCTTTTTTTTCCTGCACTCCCTGGGGGATCCCCCAGATTCTCTGTCAGAGGCCCCAGCTCTCTTCCATGGCCACACAGGAAGGGAAGAGGCCTGTGTCTCTGAGAAGCTCCCTGATGGGCTCATAACATGAGCAGAGAGGAAGATGCTCCAGGCTTCTGACTCCTGGGGACTTGGCTTCCTTGGGGTTTCCCATTCCTCCCCTTGCATGCTCCTCTCCCAGGCTGCCCCAACACTGATTTTATATGTTTTCTACATTGCTTGTATAAATGACTCCCCCACTACAAAGTTAGCTCCAAAGGGGCAGAGGTTGTTTAGTATTCCCAGCTACTTAATAAAAGCTTGCTTGACTTACCACAGACTTTTTATTAATACTCAATTAACACACTTAATTTTTCTGTGCCTTCTTTTAAAAATTTTTAATGTTAAAATTTAATTTTTTAAATTTAATTTAATTTAAATTTAAAATTCCTTTTATTTTAAAAGTTAAAAATAAAAATTAATTAATTAAATTAGTTAAAAATTAAAATAAAAATTACATTATAAATGTAAAATAATTTCATTTAAATTTTAAAACACTTGCTTCTAATCAAAATTATTAGTAATTTAATTAATTAAATTATTAATTAAATAATCATTCATAGTGAATAAAAAGTAATTTAAAGCTATTGATTTAATTAGTTATTTTACTTTAAAAATTAAATTAATTTTAAAATTAAATGTGAAATTAATTTACTTGTAAAATGAAATTTTAACTGATTTAATTTCACTTAAATTTATTTAAAAATGAAATATAAACTGATTTATAATTTCATTTAAATTATTTTTAAGATAAAATTTAAATTGACTTAATATTTTAAGTTAGTTTAATCTTAAAATTAATTTGATGTTTGATGCTTAAATTTAATTAAGTTCTGAGTAAATGTAGTATAGATTGGAAAGAACACTGGGTAGTACAGTGGATAGAGCATCAAGCCTGGAGTCTGGAAGATCTGAGTGCTAATCCAGCCTCAGACACTTGTTCACTGGTCATCTCACTTCACCTCTGTTCGCCCCATATTTCTAATCTTTAAAAAATAATCACACCTACTTCTCAGGGTTGTTGTGAGGCTCAAATGAAATAAATGTAAAGCACTTATCACAGTGCCAGGCACCTAGAAAGGGTTATATAAAAGTCAATTCAGTCATGTCTGCCTCCTTGAGATCCCATTTGGGGTTGTTTTTAGCAGAGATCCTCGAGTGCTTTGCCATTTCCTTCTCCAACTCATTTTACAGATAAGAAAACTGAGGCAAACAGGGTGACATGACTTTTTTAGGGTCACACAGCTAGTAAGTGTCTGAGGTCAGATTTGAACTCAGAAAAAGGAGTCTTTTAGGCCTGGAACTCTGTCCACTCTGCCATCTAGTTGCCCCTGTATAAATGTTATTTATTATTATTATTATTATTACTATTATATGACCCTGAATGAGGGCATGTCACTTGACCTGTTTGCCTCAGTTTCCTGTAATGCAAAATGAAAATATATATAGCACCTATCTCACAGTGTTCCTTTCAATGGAAAACTTCCCTTGGAAGACATTTCAATTGGCACAAATTTGATGGATCTTTAAGGATCATGGCATTAACACAGGGCAAGTTACCTTTTGTTTGGAAGGTGTTCAGCAGAGGCAAAGAATTCCCATTTTAATTGAGCTGTGAGGATTGCCAAGCACTTTCCCGGTGAAGGGAGATAGGGCAAAGACCTTGCAAGACTTTTATAAACTAGGAAATTGTGGCTCCAAGGTGTTATGCACTGTTGGTCAAACAGCCAGAGAGCTGGAATAGGAATCTGGTCTCCTGACCCAAGTCCAATGACCTCTCCACCACCCGGTGCTGCCTGACCAATTACAGATTTGTTGGTACATTTACAAATGTGTATTCTAGCTCAGATCCCACCACCTGGATGCTGATTTCTCTGACCATCCAATAGAGCCTGGTCTCTCCCATTCCCCAGTGTCTACAACACACATTGGCCAGAAAGAGATTTCTTTTCAAACATTTCAACTGCCATCATGTGGAAGAAAGATTAGGCTTGTTTTGCATCACCCCTCAGGGAAGAACCGGAAGTAATAGGTGAAAAAGTATCAGGGAGAAAGATTTTGGCTCCATATTAGGAAAAATTTGCAAGTCAGAGCTATCCAGAAATGTTGTCTTGGGAGGTGGGGAGATAAAAATGTTTTGAAGGCTATTAAATTGAGGTCATCTGTGATTTTGTGAAATCTCACCTTTCTGAAGATCTCTGGGAATCTAGAGCCAGAAGATGCATTAGGTGATAACAGCTGTCATTCAACAACAAGCATTTATTAAGCACCTACTGCATACCAGGCATTGTGCTAAGTTCTGGGGATACAAAGAGAGACAAAAGATGTTTTCTGCTCTAGAGGACACAGTTTGATGGGAGGGGCAGCATGCAAACAGTTATGTACAAAAAAGATACAGACAGAATCTTGTTGCTCAGTCATTTTAGGTGTGTCTGACCATCCGTGACCTCATTTGGGGTTTTCTTGGCAAAGATAATGGAGCAGTTTGCCATTTCCTTCTCCAGCTCATTTTACAGATCAGGAAACTGAGGCAAACAGGTTTGAGGATCTTGCCCGGGGTGTCACACAGCTAGTGTCCTGAGACTCAGGAAGATGAGGCTTCCTGATTCCAAACCCAGTGCTCTATCCACTGAGCCACTTAGCTGCCCCACAGACAGAATAAACAGGAGAGGGGCGGAGCCAAGATGGCAGCATAGAAGCAGCAAAGCACCACAGCTCCCACACAAACACGCTAAAAGACTCATAAAATGGGACACTAAACAGATTTTCAAGCTCCAAAACTCTCCAAAAGACAGAAAGCACATC
>JAQQSW010010634.1:0-12949 GCA_028646575.1 Pseudocheirus occidentalis | reverse complement strand
TTGAAACTGTGAACATTGTACTGAATAAAGATTTGTAATGGAATAAACAGAGTGTTCACTAATACTGTGTAATCTGAATCTTAAAAGCTGTTCATGGTAGCATTCTCTCAGGAATCTACTGCTGATTGGCTTTACATTATTTGAGGCAAGTATTTGAGGCAGGATTGAAACCCAAGTCTTTCTAATTCCAAGTCCAGCTGTCTGTCTACTACATGCCTGGTAATTGCCTCCTCTGACATTTACATTCTTATAGAGTTGTCTGAGATGTAGAGATTATGTGACTGGCCCAGGGTCACCAAACCAAGATGTTTCAGAGATGGGTCTTAGAGTTCCAGTTCTCCAAAGTGAGCCTCCTATCTGCTGTCATGCTTCTTCTTGTATCTCTGCTTGTAATGATTAAATTTGATGGGCATTTCTTCAGCACCTACTGTGTGCAAGGTATTGAGCTAGGCATTGGGTCCAAGCATTAGAAAAAGACACAATTCCTGCCAAAAAGGAACTTATGTTCTGCTGTAGGGACAGCAATCTTGAAGTCTGCATGGGCCATTTTTCAGACCCTTCCTGCCCCCCTCTGTCCTTTCCCACATCATGATCTCCCAGGCTTCAGGTAGATTTATATGCCTGCTTGACCATCTGTAGGACAAGCAAGCTCTCTCTGGCTTAGCTTCCATGTTCACATACCTGGCCTTTTCGGACCCTCTGTGCTTGTGTCGACTCTTGGCTCCAGCCTTCCCACAGGAGCCTTGGTGATTACATCTTTCCATTGAGCAACTTTCTTTGCTGGAGATTGGTGTCATAGAGTTGGAAAAGACCTCAGATGTCATTGAATCCAACCACTTCATTTTTATGGATGGAGAAACTGAGACCCAGAGAGGGAAAGTGAGTTGCCTAAGATTGTGTAAGTAGTAAAGTGCAGAGTCCAGATTTGAATCTAGGTCCTTTGACTACTGCCTCATTGCCACTCTGCCCAAGTGGTGTTAGGTTACCCTTTCAGAAGGGAGAAAAAGGTTTTTTGCTCTCCCTCTCCACGTGGATTAGTGGCCTCTCCCCTTCCCCCTTTTTTCTACCCCCACAGCCCACCCCAGGGAGCAATCATCTCTAAAAGAGAACAGAGTAAGTCTTTTAACAGAAGGCTTCCCTTCAGCCCTTCAGTAAAGCAGTCTGAATGGATTTCTCAGGCTTGTACCCAATGTCTTGTGTATGTGAGTGTGGTATGTGTGTATGTGGGTAGGGAGAGCCCTAAGACTTTGTGTCTTTTTTAAAAAGATCTGAGCCCACAGTCTTATTTTCTACACATCTCATAGACTAACCTCTCCCCACCTAGCTTTTGTTTGTTTTGTTTTTATAACAGTATTCTTATTCTTGTTATTATTTTGCAGGAAAGTCTGAATCAGGGCTTCAGAAAAACAGGACAGCAGTGCCAACTGGAACTATTTGCTTTGGGGGTGAGTTAGGGGGTTGGCGTCAGTCAGGGCAAGAGACATGCCAGTGGAATGTGATTTTGGGAGGAAGCTGCAGGTCACTCAATCATTGGCAAGTAGCCCAGGAGCAACTAGATGCTTTGGGTGTGTATGTTAGTGGGGGGGGGGGGAGAACAGAGGGAGGGAGGGAGGGGAGAGGATTTTTTTTCCTCTCTCCTCAGGCAAACAGAGTTCTGGTGATTTGGGCAGGGGGAGAGTCAGAAAGGATTAAAATAAGGGTTTAGGAAATGTGGTGTGGGGTTGGGAGTTGGGAGGGGGAGAAGGGACCCTTGTGACTATTCTGGGTTCTGGAAGAAATACAGAAAAATGAAAAGTGGGTCCTTACCTGGAGGAGTTTTTAGTCTGAACTGGGAGATAAGACACAGAAAGAGCAAAGCAAGGGTGTATGTATTCACAGAAAGGGAGCTTGGGCGTAGGTTTGACCATGGAGTCAGAAGACCCGGGTTCAAGTCCTGACTGTGACATGTACCAATTTCATGGCCTTGGGTCAAATCAATAAGCATTTTGAAGCATCTGTGTGCCAGGTCCTGTCCTAAGCCCTGAGGAAACCAAGAAAGGCAGAAGAACTCCTTCCTTTAGGAGCTCACAGTCTAACTGGGAGATAGCACAGAGCTATCTATACCAATGAGTTATATACAGGATAAATTAAAAGTAATCAGAGAGAAAAGGGCCTAACATTACAGTGTCTCAGGAAAGATTTCCTTTAAAAAAATAATCTTTTATTTTTTCCTTAACAACATGTTAAAATAATTTTAAATGTTTTTAGAGGTTTTGAGTTCCAAATTCTGTCCCTCCCTTCTTCTCTCCCCTGCCCCCCTCCCTGAGATGGTAAGCAATCTGATGTAGGTTATACAAGTGAAATCATGTAAGACATTTTTCCATATTAGTCATTTTATGCAAGAAGACTGGAACAAGAAAGGAAGGAAGGAAGGAAGAAAAAGAAAGAGAAATAGTGTGCTCCAGTCTATATTCAGATACTATCATTTTTTTCTCTGGATGTGAATAGCATTTTTCTGGCTGCCTCCAGAAATGTTGGGTGCCTCCTCATGGGGAGGTTTCCAAGCAGTAGATGACTACTTGTTGAGTTTGTCACAGAGGGCATTCTTGGTCAGGCAGTGCTGAAACTACTTGCCGATAAGGCAGATTAAGGGATTCAGACCCTAGTCTTTTAACTCTGAGGCCTTCACTTTGCCCACTACTGTCTCCTAGACTGTACTCAGATATTCTGTGTGGTCCAAATGCGTTATAATTGAGAGGAAGTGTCTTCGGACATCAAACCTCAATCAGCCCTTTGCAGGTAGGAGGAACAGCGGGATCAGAAGGATTAGAATCAGGAAGATCTGAGTTTGAAGCCTAATATACTACCTAGCTGTGTGACCCTGGACAAGTCACTTCACCTCAGTTTCCTCATCCATAAAATGGGGATAACAGTTAGTACCTACCTCCCAGGGCTATTGTGAGAATCAAATGAGCGAGTATTTGGAAAATGTTTTAATACCTTAAATGCTATGTAAACACTAGCTATGATAGCAATCATTTCCACCCATTGCTCCTTTCTGACCAAAGGAACTTAAAAAATTAACAATCATTTCTTAGGTGCTTACTCTGCACCATTGCAGAGAACGCAAAGAAAGACAAAAACTGGGGACTCCTTCAAGAAGCTTATGTTCCAATTGAGGAGATAATACGTAAATAACCACATAATGCAAGCTATCCTTCCTCCATATGACAGCCCTTCACATACTTTGTGACAACTGTCACGGGCCACCCCCACTTCTCCTCCCTAGACTGAACGTCCCCGGCTCCTTGAACCGATCTTTATATAACATGGCCACGTCTTTTCTACCATCTTGTTTGCCTCATCCTGGATATTCTCTATGTCGTCAATGTCCTTCCTTCCGATCGATCGACCCTCTCCGTAACATCTATAAAATGGGCACACAAATGCCTTTGCTACTGGTAGAGTAGTTGCGAGGATTAACTGAGGAAACGGAGAGGAAAGCACCCTGGGTTCTGAATCATTGTTTATGGTACAGACAGTGAGTGTTCTGTGAGGCCCCATAAAGGTGACGTCAGTGTGCACTTGAATAGGGAGGGAACTCAATGTAGTGCCTAGAGCAGAGGGGCAGGAGACCGAGGCTCCAGGGGCAGTTCTTCCACTTACTAACTGTTTGACTGTGACAGCCATGACTTTGGTTTACATAGTTCTTGGCTATCTGAATGAGGGCTGTTATCGTTCTGCTTAAAGTAACTAACAAGTCCCTTCCCTTTTTGGATCTCGGCTATCTCCTCTGTAAAGTTAAGGTTGATCTCTCAGGTGCCTTAAAATTGCTGACATATTATGAGTCAACTCACAAAGTTCTTTGTGGGTCAGTATCCACCCAAAAATAGACCTCACGAGCCCCCACCAGTGTATTTACCTTTGCTAGTTAGCTAGAAAATATAATACAAAACAAAGACCTGTAATTAAATAACATGAAGGAAAAAAAGCTATCAATCAGAGTTCTCTGAGATAGTTAGGTGGTGTAGTAGCAGACAGAGTGTCAGGCTGGGAGTGAGGAAGACTCACCTTCCTGAGTTCAAATCTGGCCTCAGACACTTATAAGCTGTGTGACCCTAGGCAAGTCCCTTTACCCTATTTGTCTCAGTTTCCTCTACTATAAAATGGGTTGGAGAAGCAAATGGCAAACCACTCCAGCATCTTTGCCAAGAAAATCCCGAATGAGGTCACAAAGAGTCAGACGTGACTGAAACCACTGGACAACAGCAAAAATAGTTCTCCCATAATTCCACGTGTCATTAGTGGAAAGAATGGAAACATATTGAGAGATATGTAAGGAGTCATACACGTGAGGGTGTGGAGTAAGAATAAATTTGTTGCTTTGACATAACTTACTCCATTTTACCATTTTGTAAAGCAATGTTTTGATGTTTATTTTTCATCATTTTTTAACATCAAAATAAGCTTATTGTGGTGTAGGCTGTAATCAGCTTGTTCGTGGTCACAAACAAGAGATAAACAGAGGACAGACCACCAAAGGGATATTTCATTAAGCCGTACTTCATTAGTTTATGCCAGCAAGTACCAGTCAAATTAATTTACCAACAAATAAGATCATTGGTTACTAATCTGAACTCAATCATAACCAGTGAGTGCCTTCAGCTGGAATTATAAGGAACCCACTGAAGGTCTCACCCTTTCTGCTCCTGGTTTACAACTCTGGCTGGTTCCAGTGTTCCGACTCTCCTGCACCGGAGATTCAAGCAACCCCACAGTGTTCCCTTGAGTGCAGGCGTCCTTCTCTTGAAGCAGTGCTGATGGAGATTTGATTCCCTCCTAGGGAGATATGGGGCCTCTGAATGGACAGAAAAGGAGCCTTACATATTTCCTAGTGGGGTTGATGTTTGTATTGCCTAACAGATAATTACAAACTAATGTTGGCATGCTCTGATTAATCGAGTTTGATTATAGGATTTGAGAAGTGTAAATCTAATTAGTGTTTCCCCTTGAACTAGGTAGAAATGCATAATGGTAAATAGTTCTGTGCATGAACTGTATGTTAAATGGGGGTACAAGCATGGAGAAGCAGCTAATGCCTCCCAGGGACATCCCTCCTTCTCCCTCCTGGTCTCATATGGCTGTAGTCTCTGCTGGACCTTTGCTCTTGCTCATGTGATCTCGGTTTGCTGATGTTGCACTGATCTCACAAAGGCTGCTGGCTGCCACCACTCCAGCCCTGAGGTCTCTTGGTCACCATTGATCACTGCCAGCTGCAGAATTGCTAGATGCCAGTTAACGGGGCTTCCTCCTGCCTTTAACTTCCAGCTTCATCTGAAGTCCTCAGTTTGGTGGGGAGGGAAAAGGGGACCATCTCTTCCTCATAGGGCTCTGCCATAGCACTTTGAGCATCAAGTCCACTGAGCCTTTCTGCTATCGCTCCTATGAAAAGCAAAAAAGCCCCGAGATACTCAAGCATCGAGTTAGGAGAAGAAACCACCAAACTTCTCTATTAAGGAGGTCTGTTTGTTTCTCTGGACCCTATTAAAAAGGTGTTTCCTCTCCACGAGATTTTTCAAACTCAGATAAACTCTTTGGGACTCAGAGCCATAACCATTCTACTTACTTGGGCTTATATTGCTCTTCCTGTCTTTATTTCCATTTTTAAGGTCAGGGGGACTGTTTCTCAGAGTTTTCATTAACAGTTAAAAATTCCTTTGCATTTCCTGGTATGATTAATTCTCAAAGATAAACTATACCTAATCAGCATATATTTTAGAGGCTGCTTTACCAATACATTTTCCAATGACACTCGGGGCGTTTCCCATTTTTCTATGATAAAACTCCTCTGAAATTAGATATAGATGAATGGGAGGGGCAAAAGGCTGAGGACTAAAGTCTGGCTTGGAAACAAATTCACTGACTTGCCTTGAGGGATGGGTTGATTTGAATGGAAAAGAAGGAAATTCCAGCACTCCATAAAAAGTGAATCCTTTCTCCTCCTAGCAAATTCTGTGTTTGAGAAAGCTCCTTGTTTTCCCTTAGTAGATAGTAAGCCCCTTGAGGGCAGCTAGGTGGCAGTTTAGGAAAGAGTGCCTGACCTGGAGTGAGGAAGACCTGCAAATCTGGCCTCAGACACTAGCTGTGTGACCCTGGGCAAGTCACTTCACCCTGTTTGCCTCAGTTTCCTCATCCACCAAGTGAGCTGGAGAAATGGCAAACCACTCCAGTATCTTTGCCAAGAAAACCCCAAATAGGGTCACAGAGTCAGACATGACTGAACTGACAACAAGCCCCCTAAGGGTGCCTTGTTTTATTACTGAACCATGCATGCCCTGGCCCTAGAACATTGTACATACTTAAATGAAAGAATGAATTCTTTGGATTCCCTGTTGTGAATGGATTGAACATTGAGTCACAGCAGGATGCCCCTAGAGTCCCTTTTTCAATTTTTCCAGAATGATGGCCTGTGCCCCTTGAAATTCTTTCTGCCGCAGGAGTCTTATCCTCTGGTTCCCAACATGTTTCTGTGACTCTGGCTAAACCACTGTCCCTAATGTGTGCTCCTTCAGAGTAAGCACTGGGTTTTGGCATAGAACCTGGCACATGATAGGTGCTTAATGAAAATGTAGGCTACCACTGTCCCACAGACATTTAGATACTAGACAAATCTGTGAGCTCATTGATGCTGATGCTGCCTGGTGTTGGTGCAGGTCACCGCTCCTTCCTGGCTTCCGATCTTGTGTTAGTCAAGCAAAAAGCATTTATTTGACATCTTCTACATGGTCCCAGCACAAAAAAGAGCATAATTCTCAAATAAGTGCTTTGATGAATCCTCTGCACAGCACAATGGGGGCCTCCCTTTGATTTGGTGTCGTTTCCATCTCTCAAGGCTCTCAGTTTAACACCTGAATCACCTATCACTCTTGTCTCCCACGGAGTCTCCTATGACTGGCTCTCCTCTTCCAATCATTCATGTCCTGGGTGATTGCTTTCATGGCACTCTTTTTTAAAACTGTTTTTAAAAAATAGTATTAGATTGTTTCCAATTCCTTATAAAGACAATTTTCAACATTCATTTTTTGAAAGATTTTGAGTTCCAGATTTTTCTCTTTCCTTCCCTAGTCTCGCTCCTCCCTAAGACAGTAAGTAATTTGATATAGGTTATAGGAGTGCAATCATGTAAAACATTTTGTGTTGCTTAATTACACTTAATTACAAACAAGTCATCACTGGGTTCTCCTTTACAGTGAATGTTTGATCATGGAATTCTCTTCAGACTCAGAGGCTTGGGAGAAGACCATAAAACCATCTATTCCAACCTGTACCCAAGTAGAACTTCCTTCTATAACACTGTCAACAAGCGGTCATCCAACCTTCACTGACAGGGAGCTCTCTGCCTCCCAAGGAGGCCCTTTAAAGGACAATGAGCAGCACAAGGCCTTTGCACATAGGAGGTATTTATGGAAGTTATGTTCATTGAATCAATTTGCTACTGTTAACGCTCGGTCACTTTCCAGCCATGTACAGCCCTTCATGGCCCCATTTGGCGTTTTCTTGGCAAAGATACTGGAGTGGTTTGCCATTTACTTCTCCAGCTCATTTTATAGATGAGAGTAAAGAGGGTTAAAAGTGACTTGCCCAGGGTCACACACCCGGTAGGTGTCTGAGGCCAGATTTGAACTCAGGGAGATCAGTCTTCTGGACTCTAAGGTCAGCCCTCTATGCACTGTGGTGCCCCCTAGCTACCCAACAGTAACAACAAACATAACAATGTTGCATCAAGATTGTTTTGGGTCCTTGGACTATCATAATCTCCAAATTGTTTCTCCTCTGCTGGATGATGACATAGTATTAAACAAGAGTGCTAGACCTGGAGTCACAGGGCCTGGGTTCAAATCCCACCTTCTAGACTTACTAAGTATGTGGGAAGGAAAGCCACCAGACCTGTGATTTCACTGCTGTAGGGAATTGTCTGGGGAGGAAACTTCCTCCACCAATGCAGGTAGGCACCTTCTCTGCACCTTATGGTCTTAGAAAGTGTCCCAGAGCACTGAGAATTTCAAGGGACTTGTCTAGGGTGACATGACTAGGGTGTGTCAGAAGTGAGGCTTGAACTCAGATCTTCCTGACTGAGGTTAGCTCGCTATGCTATGACTGCCTTTGAGTCACTAGTGAATCTGGGTGAATCATTGCGCTTCTATCAGTCTTGTTTTCCTCATCTGTAAAATGGGTTTGTAATTCCCTACTTCACAGGGCTGTTGTGAAGAGTGAACAAGACACTCATGCAAAGTGCTCTGCAAACCTTAACGCTCTGTAGGAACGTCATTAACAAAGCTCTTTCTCATTTTCAAAGCACCTGCAGAGATTTTGTTTAGACTTAACAAACAACCCTGTCAGGTCCATGTCATAGTTATTCTCACCCATGTTTTACAGATTAGGGAACTGAGGCTTAGAGTGTCAGACGCAGTGTCAGAGACAAAATTCAGACCCGAGTCTTTCTGATTGTAAGTCCCTTTAGACAACGTTCAAGGAGGAATGTAAACCCAGAGGCACAGACGGCATCTAGTCCAATCCCCCCATTTTACAGGTGAGAAAACTGAGGCCTGGAGAGCTCAAGTGACTTGCTTAAGGTCACACAGCCAGTAAGGGGCAGAACCAGCATTCACACTCAGGTTCTTTGTATCCAAATATTTCCCTGGTTCCTTGCTACCTTCCCTCTGTGTGGCTTGTAACCAGCCCAGAGGAGTTTAGCAAGGTTCAGCACCAGAACTGACCCGTGGATGATGCAATGTTTTTGCACAGGGCGAGGTTCATGAGTTCTTAGGACCAGAGATTTTAAATTGGCAGGGACTCTTGAATTCATCTACCTGGGGTGGGAAACCTGCAGCCTCAAGGCCATGTGGGGCCCTCTAGGTCCTCAAGTGCATCCCTTTGACGGAATCCAAATTTCACAGAACAAATCCCCTAAATAAAAGGGTTTACTCTGTAAGACTCGGATTCAGTCAGAAGGCCACACCTAAGGACCTAGAAGTCCTAGTCCAATCACCTTATTTTTCAGATGAGGAACCAGAGAAATAAGGTAAGTTGCCCAAGATCAAACAATTAAGATGTGGCCCGACTGGGAATTAAACCCATCCCCACTCTGGTGCACTACCTTTGTTTGGATCTATGAAGATCGGCTCCTGAGGCACACAGAGATTGCAATCTGTAGAGGAACTCCTGCCGACAAAGAAATCAGAAATATCTGAAGAAGGGAAGTAAATAAGATTCAGGCTTCATTTCCTTCCAAGGTGACAGAAGAGAGGAGAGGGGAGGGGAAGGGAGAACATCCAGAAACATTAGAAGAAAGATGAATCCTGTTCTCCCTATCTCCCACGTTAGACAAGACAAGCTTTTAAACAGCTTCGTATTCCCAGGGATCTGTCATCTCTCAGATATGGGCATTTCCTCAAAAATGCAAACAGAAGCCATCTCTGCCTCCCTATCCCGGGTGGCTCCTGTCGATTTCCTCCTGTCAATCTTCCCCAGAGGGCCCAGCCAGCCTCCTTCTAGGTTTGCTGATGCTCTGTGGGTATCGGAGGAGCTGCCTATCAGTCATTCCTTGTTCTTCCCACACGACCAGGCCACCCTTTTTTCTGGTCTTCCATATTTTCAATGACAGTCCTTCCAGAGAGTCTCCTACATAATTCTGCCTTTGTAATGAGTCCCAGCCTACTCACACCCACCAGGAATCTCTTTTTGTTGTCCTTTGGGTGACCCCCAAACCTTAATTCTTCTGAGACTAAAGTTTTCTGCAACTCAAGGCTATGCAATTTCTCCAGAAGAATTCTGGTTTTTAAAAAAAAGATAATCCTTTAAAAACAAAATTGGCTTTAAAAGAGACCAAAGTCAGCTCTCTGCGCCTCAGTTTCCTTATCTGTGAAATGAAAGGGCTGGTCCTTTAAGGTTTCCTCTGGCTCTAGAATTATAATCTAACCATAAACTTTTCTCCCCTATGTGTATGTCCTGTCTCACACACTCACAGAGAAAAACACAAAAGTGAGACAACGGGTTTATATCAGGATGAAACAGAATTCTGAAAGAGATCTTTAAGGCAGCTCAGTGATACAGTGGAAATCCCAAGTTCATATCCAGCCTCAGACACTGGAGAGCTGTGTGACCCTGGGCAAGTCACTTCACCTTTTTCTGAAATGAAGACAATAATAGCACCTCCCTCCCGGGATTGTTGTAAGGATCAAAGGGGACACTAACTGCAAAGTGCTTTGCAAATTTCTAAAAGTGTTGCTGTAATTATTAACAGCATTATTACGGCAGGATTGCTCACCGAGACCCGGTTACTAACAGAACCACAAAGCTTGTAGCGAGCCCGCTCATCTCCAGATGAGAATCACAAGGACGGGTCCACACGGATTTAAGAATTTGATGTGAAATCTGCGTGATAACTTCCTGTCCTCGGGGCCCCTCCCCCAAGAAAAACAACTTCCAATTCCGTCAAGAATGCATTCCTCGATTATGAAGTATTCCCTAAAAAAGTCAAGGGGGAAAATGCTTGGCAGCTCGCTAGCGTCCCGGCCCCATCGAAAAACTATTTTTACAGTTCTGTGAAAAAAAGCTTCTCTGAAACCGAGAGATGGAACACTCTGAGGGGCAGAGGCACAGGGATGGACGTGAGGCTCGTTTATGAGCAAGGAGGAAAACCAAAGACACCGCTGGGATTCCTGCCTGTCCTCCAGCCCTTCTGATTCTCCGGACTTGTTTGCGATTTCTCTCATTGTCTTAGGAAGTACTTTGTATCCACTTTGTAACTTCACTTATCCGAGTATCTATTTTCTATGTATTTATCTTTATACCCACAATTTCACTCCCAATAGAATGTAAGCTCTCTGAGGGTGGGTCTATTTCATTTTTATCTTGGTGAGTTTCAGCCTTTGGCATGCAGTATGGGCTGAATAAATGCTTACTGAGTGGGTTGAATTGGAAAATGATTGTTGATACATCGTGGCACAGTGGATAGAATGCTGTGACTTCCTACACTTTCTAGCTGTGTGACCCTGGGAAAGTCACTTAACCCATCTACCTCAGTTACAAAATGGGGGTTATATCAGCACCTCTGTCCCAAGGCTGCTGTGAGTATAAGATGAGATAATATTTATTATAAAGCATTATAAGTAGTAATTATCATATTGAATGTGGAGTCAGTTGCTACCTTAGATCCCTACCACAAATTCTAGGGAGGGCTACTTGAGAGTCAGCTAAATAGACATAGATCATTTTAAAAAATAATTTATTTAGATTTAATTTGTTTTTAATGTATGGAATAAAACAAGCATTTTCATAGCATATGATAATAATTTTTGCACATAAAACTGCATATTTATTATATACCACTTGCTATTCCTTTTTTTTTTTCTTTTTTCTTTTTGGAGGAGGGAAGGCAGGGCAATTGGGGTTAAGTGACTTACCCAAGGTCACATGGCTAGTGAGGTCTGATTTGAACTCAGGTCCTCCAAACTCCAGGGCCAGTGCTCCATTCACTGCACCACCTAGCCACCCCTGCTATTTGTTTTAAGTATATAATAAAGTTATCATTCACATTTCTTTTTTTCTCCCTCTCCCCCCCCCCCATTTTAAGCACTTACTCTGTGTCAGACATTATGTTCAGCAGTGGGCACACAAATAGGCAACATAGCTTCTACCCTCAGGGATTTTACACTTGAATGTTCATGGTGTTCAGTCCTGTCTCATTTTTTGTGACCCCATCTGGAGGTTTTTGTTTGTTTGTTTCACTTCTTTTTGCAAAGATACTGGAATGATTTGCCATTTCCTTCTCTAGTGAAGAAAATATGGTTAAATGACTTGCCCAGAGTCACACAGCTAATAAGTGTCTGAAGCTGGATTTGAACTCAGGGTGATGAGTCTTCAGGACTCCAGGGCTGGCACTCTCTCCACTAGCTGCCCTCGATTTGAATGAGGAAAGACAATACATAATAGGGTGCTGTTAAGCGGAGGTGAGGGACATCCACCTAAATGCAGGGTGAAGAGAATACAGCCAATGGTGGTAAGGTCTGGTTCTGGGGAAAATAAGACAAAAGTTTCCATTTCCAGAACCAGAGAGAGTGAGGAGTGAGGCCAGTCTCATGACTGAATTCTCAAAAGATTGGGGGGGGGGGAACTTTTGGTCTAAAGCCTCTAAGTCCTCAAGTGCAGCCCTTTGACTGAATCCAAACTTCACAGAACAAATCCCCTTAATAAAAGGATTTGTTCTGTAAAACTTGGCCTCAGTCAAAAGGCAGTACCCCAGGACCTAGAAGGCCACTTATGGCCTTGAGGTGAAAGGTTCCCCACCTCTGGTAGAGCTTTACTTTTTTTGGTGAGAGGAGAGAGGTCTAGTTCCTGCCTCATGGGGAGTCAGGATACTGTTGATGAAGGTAGTGTGGGTTGAGAGCCCTTAGAGATCTCAGGAACAGGGACCAGAGCATTGACTTCCTGGAGACCCAAAAGAGTTTTCCCTTTGGTCAGTTCCATAAAATAGCCAGGCAAAGTTCCAGGAAAAATACTCCCTTGAAAGTGTTGTTGGATCAGCCTGATAATGGAGTTTGGTCCAAACAGTTCTGGTGGTTCTGGCAGAGTGCTGGGAACACCCATTACTTAGAATCCCAGTTTGGTGACCTGGATTTCAGGAACTGGAAGAGGCAGCTGCCAGGGACTTGAAATGGGGTCTCGGGCTCACCTAGGCAGGCACATGTTCTTGCTGCCATGTATGAGCAATCTTCATTGCTGCTGGGGCAGGGAATGGAAGAGAGAGAATTTCCCCCCCAGTTCCTACCCCCCCAGGCCCCTTCAGCCCCCAGGCCCCAGCCCCCAGTCTCCAGCCCCCCACCCCAGCTCCCCCCAGCCCCCAATCCACAGCCCCCAGCCCCCAACCTCCAGCCCCCAGCCCCCACCTTTGTTGGAAATCCAAGAGAAA
>JAQQSW010010633.1:0-12949 GCA_028646575.1 Pseudocheirus occidentalis | reverse complement strand
GGAGAGGAGAGGGGGGGAGGGAGGATGGGGCTATAAATTAGTCTGGTTTAAAGGAGTTTTTAAAAACCATTTTAATTGTCTGAAGAATGGAGGATGATATGGTGTAAGTGAGTGGGGAAAGGAAAGTGTCTGCTCTATTTTTCTATCAGAGTTTTTCTTTATTTTTTTTATAATCACTGTTGTTCAGTCCTTTCAGTCATATCTGACTCTCTTTGACCCCACTTGGGGTTTTCTTGGCAAAGACACTGGAGTGGTTTGTCATTCCCTTTCCCACCTCATTTTACAGGTGAGGAAACTGAGGCAAACAGGGGCAAGTGATTTGCCCAGGGTCACACAGCTAGTAAGTGTTTGAGGCCATATTTGAAGTCATTTTTTTAGCAATCATTGTTATTTCAGTCATGTCTAACTTTGGACAAATCATCTCACCTCTCTGGACTCTGGAACAATGAATGTGAGATATTTAGAGAAGCATGAGAAGATTTGTCTGAACTGATATAGAACAAAGAAAGTAGAATAAAGAGATCCATAGTTTTCAAAAAGGAGCTGGATTTAGACTATAAGAAATGATAAATATGAGTTCCAAGAGACAGATGATGAAATACATCTCCCTTCTCTCAGTGGAGAGGTGGGGACTATAAGTCCCAAATAGTACTTTCACTATCAGATAAGACTTCTGTATTGGTTGAATTTGAACTCAGGTCTTCCTGACTTGAGGTCCAGCACTCTATCCACTATGTTACCTAGCTGCCTCATTAATGTATAACTACCTGTCCAGCTAAGACACAATGCTCTGGATTCAAATAAGATTCTTGACAACTACTAGCTATAGTAATTGGGTAATTTTACCATGAGTAAATCATTTAATTTTGGGGGCATCAGGCAACTATCTAAGATTTACCTACTAAGTTATTTCAATTGGAGAAGGGAACAGCCACACTCAAGAAATCATAGACTAATTATATAGTTTCAGCTCACTGTTTTAACTAATCAAACTCTCTCAGTCATCCAAAGCATAAGCCATTCTTCCAGCTTTATACTATAAGTACATTTAATAAGCATTACATTTTTACCTTCAAGTTATTAATTAACATGTTTAACAGAACAGCTTTGGGGAACTCTACTAGAGTATTCCCTCCAAATTAATATTGATCTTTTAATCAATACTTTTTGGGTCTAGTTTTTGTCGTCCTTAATTTCTCATTCACCCACAATTTGTTGCAAAATCTTGTCATTTCAATCTCCATAATATCTTTCAAATATATCCACTCCTCCAGTCACTACATTAGTTCAGGACCTAATCTCCTGGACTTTTGCAATTGCCTACTATGTGGTCTTCCTGCCTTGAATCTCTCCCTTCTCCAATGTTGCCTCCATACAGCCACCAAAGTTGTTTTCTTCTAAAGCATAGGTCTGATCCTGTCGTTCATCCTCACTCCGAACTCAATAAAGCCAGATGCTACTTATTGCCTCTGGGCTCAAATATAAATTCCTCCACTTATAATTGTCTTCTGACCTTTAAAACTCTCCACAACTTCTCTCCTTTCTACTTCTTCAGTCTTTTTATATATTACTCACCTCCACACACTCAACAATCCCATCACACTGGCCTGTTTATTGTTCCTTACATAAAACCTTCAATCATTCATCCCCGTACTTCTGTACTCTCTGTCTGCCATATGGAGAATGCTCTTCCTCTTTAACTTCCACTTCTTGGAATCCCTGGTCTACTTCAAGATTTAGCTCAAAATTCACCTACAGTGGGCATTTGGGGAAAGGAGGAAGGGGAGACTTAGGTTAGTGCCTTGAGGCTTTGAATACTCAATTGTATATGAAAAGACCAACAAAGACAATGCATATGCAGAGCATATACTCCCTCATTAACTTTGTTCCCAGTCACATATTTATGAAATAAATATTTCATATATTTTCATATATTTCACATATTTACAGAAATCTGGGAAATGCAACTAGATAATTGCCATAAGAGTGAGATCCCTCATTGAGGGAATCCAGTTCCATACCACAAAGAATTGTCTAATAGGAGAGTATAGACCTCATTCTACATCCTTCTGTGAGGTGACAAACCAGAGAGCCACAGCTCTGAGGGGGTCAATGAGGACAGAATTCTACCAGTCTTGGGCTAAGAGTTTCTGCCTTTTTAGAAAGAGCACAATAATTCATTACCTGAAAAGAGCGTTGTTAACACTTCAGCACACACACACAAAAAAATCACAGTAACATCAAAGCAAAACAGAAATCACAGATGGTGAAAATTATAGTTGTCCACTGAAGAGTGAGCCCAGACAATCAGTTGCACCCTGTGAAGAACCACTCTCATGGTTGAGTAATCTGCTGGACCAAGCCTGGCCATACTCAATGAGGAGCCATCCCATTGGACTAATGATTTTCCTGGAACAACCCTACAGCTGCAATGTCAGGTGAAGAGGATCTCTACAGGCTAATAACCTGCCCAGCCCACCCTTCCTGCGGCAGAAGGCTCTGTCTATTTAAGATATCATGCTCAGCAAGGAGTAAGTGTAACTAAGCATCTAATCTATCACCTGTGCCGCATCTGATAGGCAACTTCAGAAGGACTCTGCAGAGAGAAAAAAGACATCAAGATCTTGCGGTTCCAGAATCCTAAGTTACATTGTCTCTATGTATTCCCTAAATATGGGCCCCCATATGACCATACCTTAGGTTTGTGACCAACCTCCCCCTGACACACACAGAGATTCTCTGTGTACTTAAGGGAGAGTAAATGGTTGGCAGTGAAAGGGGAAGAAAAGAAATATTTTATAACCACTGTTCTAAATTTTTTGAGTAAATGCCTTTACTAAGATCTGAGTCTAAGACCAGCTAGTAAGTGGTCCAGGGCCACAGAGAGCAATTAATCAATCAATAAACATTCCCTAAGCACCTGTTATATGCCAGACACTGTACTAAGCTCTGGGGATACAAAAAAGAAGTAAAAGACAGTTCCTGCCCTCAAGGAGTCTACAGTCTAACGGGGGAGACAACATACAAATACACAAAAAGCAAGCTATTTTTTCCTGTTTGATTCAACAACATCCACTGTGTGCAAGATACTCAGAAGAGAATTGTTGTTATTCAATCATGTCAACTCTTTGTGACCCCATTGGTGTTTTCTTGGCAAGGATGGTTTGTCATTTCCTTCTGCAGATGAGGAAACTGAGACAAACAGGGTTAAGTGACTTGCCCAGGGTCACACAACCTATAAGTGTCTGAGACCAGATCTGAACTCAGAAAAGGTAGATTTGAGAATCATCAGCAGAGAGTGGTAATTAAATCCATGGGAGGTGATGAGATCCCCAAGGGAGGTGGTGGAGAGGGTGAAGAGAAGCGGGCCCAGCTCAGCACCCTGGAGGATACTTGTAGTTAGCGAGTACAATCTGGGGGAGGATCCAGCAAAGGAGACAAAGGAGGAACAGTCAGAGAGGTAGGAGAGGAATCAGGAAACAGTGGTGTCCTAAAAACTTGGAAAGAAGAGTGTTGAGGAGGAGAGGGTGATCAACACGGTCAAAGGCTTCAGAGGAGTCAAAGAGAGTTTCTCTATTCTTCACAATTTTCATCGTATATATTTCCAGTCTCTTCTGGACTGACTTCTGAGAAGGCCTATGAAATTTAGTTCATGGGATCCTATCTATCCATTTCCAGAATTCTTTGAGATCTGTTCCCCCCAAAGCCAGGGTACAGACTAGCTATGATCACAACTTTCCTTTCCATCAAAACGCATAAGATAAAGTGCTCCCTTTTTCCCAAGGCTCCTGGTTCTGGCCATAACTCGATTCATTCCCTACCCCTTTTACTCCTCCTACATTTCACTAGCTAACATGTTGTTGTACTGGATTCATACTCCTGCCCCCTACCTTTCCAATTTTGTAGTCATCATAGAATCAGCTTTGTTATTCCTCTTGGAAAGAGAGAATGAATCAACGAAATAGCATTTACTAGGAAGACTTGAGTTCAAATCTAGCCTCAGATATTTACTAGCTGTGTGACTCTAGGCAAGTCACTTCACCTTGTTTGCCTCAGTTCCCTCATCTGTAAAACGAACTACGGAAGGAAACAGCAAACCACTCTAGTGGAAACAGCAAACCACTCTAGCGACTTTGCCAATAAAACCACAAGTGAGGTCACAAAAAAATCTGACATGACTGAAAATGGCCAAGCAACGACAATAGGTATTTTGCTAAGTGTGAGGTACACAAGAACAAACAGTGAAGACAGGCCTTGCAATCAAGGTGTTACTCTGATGGAGGAAGACAGCATATAAAAGGGAGCTAGAAAGCTGGGCGGTGGGCAGGGAGTGATGGGGAGGACCCGGCTCCAGGCGAGGGAGAAGGAGAAGGAGAGAACACCCATGAAACCTCCCTCAGGGCTGACATTAACTCAGTAAAGACCACTCTTCCTCCTCATCCTTGTCACTCAACCAGCTCCTGGGCCACTCAAATGAACTCTGCAATCCAGCTCGTATCTGTACATCTTATCCACACACACAGCATAAAGGACAGTAAGCACATCGATTACCGAAATTCACACATTCTGTGACTACACTTCCCCGATGAACAGTCTAGATACCTTGTCTAAAAAGGAAGCAAAGTTAGTCTGACATGACTAATCATTTCCTCTTGAGGGCTGCCTCAGGAAATAATGGCCTCCTTCTCATATGAGATCTTCAAGCAAAAAATAAACAAGGACTCATCAGAGATGTTACAAAAGGGATTTCTGTCGAGTCTAGTCAGCAAAAACATTTATTAAGGGCCTACTATTGGCTCAGTGGATAGAGTACCAGGTCTGGAGTCAGGAAGACCTGAGTTCAAATCTGGACTCAGATAGCTAGTAGCTGTATGACCTTGGGCAAGTCATTTAACCCTGTGCCTCAATTTCCTCATCTGAAAAATGAGCTGGAGAAGGAAATGCAAAGCACTCCAGTATCCCTGCCAAGAAAACCCCAAATAGGGTTACAAAGAGCCAGACACCACAGAAACACCTGAACAACAACAAACTGTGCTAGACAGTGGGCTAAGTGCTGAGGATATTAAGAAAAGTGGGGGGAAATGACAGTCTCTACACTCAAAGACCTAATAGTCTAATGGGATGCTCACAGTTGGGTGCTGCTTGAACTGTCTAGACTCTAAGACTCCTTCTATCTGTAAGAGCCAGTGAACTATTCTTGATGGGGCCACACTGGTTTTTTAGTAATTGCTTATTGCAGTAAGGCAGACGTTAGCTCCCTGTAAGGAAAACACGCTAAGAATCAGTTCTCCCAAAATGGAATGGGCTACCTCTGCGGGGTAGTGGGCTTTCCCCTTCACTAGAAATCTTCCAGCAAGAGGTCTAAGATCATATATCCGGCATGTTGGAGAGAATTCTGATTCTGAGCTAGGTTGGCTTAGAGTGTCTTTGAGGTCCTGGGGATTCTATGATCATTGTTTCTTCTTCGAAGTTCCTGCAGATTCAAGCTACGAGGCTCCACTGACCTACTTCCTGGGAGAGAATACCAAAAGAATGGGCAGATGTGCCCCATTCTGAGCTATAATGGTAGCGATCTTTGAAAGAAAAGGGAAACTTGCCCCAGATTTCAAAATAGGGAAGAGGTTGAAATTTGCAAGCAGACCTTTATTCCAGACAAAATTCCAGAAGATATTATTTAAGAAACTGTCCCTCCTCAGTTAATAAAATTAATGTTATTAGTTAGCAATTAATAACAGCTTATACAGGGTATCCCAAAAGTAATCCTAAAGTTTAAAGCTCTAAAAACTTGTTATTTTCAGTAGTTTCAGTCATGTTTAACTCTTCATGATCCCATTTGAGGTTTTCTTGGCAAAGATACAGGAGTGGTTTGCCATTACTTCTCCAGCTCATTTTACAGATGAGGAAAATGAAGCAAATAGGGTTAAATGAGTTGTTCAGGTCACACAGCTTGCCAACGTCTGAGGACAAATTTGAACTCAGGTCTTCCTGACTCCAGGCCTGGCACTCTATTCACTTCGCCCAAGATTTTCGGTACACCTCTTATTAACAAATTGAGAATATACTTGACCCTGTGTTGTAAAATTTTACCAGGAATAAAGATCTACCCGCAAATTCTACCTTCTTTCTTGTTTTGAAATGTGGGGCAATATTTTCCCTCTAGTTTCTAGGATCACTGAACACCATGGCTCAGTGGTCCCTATTTTTTGAGTACTGTTGTCTAGGTTATAATTAAACAGGGTATGGTAACTATTGTGGGCAGTGAGATATCGCCCGACCATCTCTTCACTTACCTTAAGTTTCCACAGCCTCTCATCATTTTTCTCTGTTCTCCCCAGTTCAAGGATAGATATGCTTGTAAGGAAACCAAAGCAAAATAAAAGCTGTGGACTCTTAGTTTCTCATTGTCCTCCCATCCACCCTGATCTTTGATTCTTTTCTTGCCTTTATCATAGCTTCAAAAAAATTTGTTCCCCAGAGACCACTCTTTGTTTTTTTGGTTTTTGGGGTTTTTTTTTTTTTGCTTTTTGGAGGGCAATTGGGGTTAAGCAACTTGCCCAAGGTCACACAGCTAATTTTTGTGTTAAGTATCTGAGGCCAGATTTGAACTCAGGTTCTCCTGACTCCAGGGCCATTGCTCTATTCACTGTGCCGTTTAGCTGCCCCAAAGAAGAGAAGGGAGAACAATCCAATCTTTTTTTGTTTGCTTGCTTTTTTTTTTGGAGGGGAGAGGGCAGGGCAATTGGGGTTAAGTGACTTGCCCAAGGTCACATGGGTAGTAAATGTGTCAAGTGTCTGAGGCCGAATTTGAACTCAAGTCCTCCTGACTCCAGGGCTGGTGCTCTATTCACTGTGCCACCTAGCCACCCCAACAGAGACCACTGTTAAAGGACCATAAACTCTTTTAGTATGTGAAAGTTCTTTATGCCATTTGATAAATGTTTCAATATCAGAAAATTACATGGTTTTATTAATGGAAATGACACTAAAAAAGATGCTTCCCCATCCGCCTCATGGCTGTACCCTGAGGACCATTGGACCTTTCCATATAATTTGCAACAGAAACCTCCTTACAGTGTTGCCTCCCCCATTAAATATGTAATCTCCTTTAGAGCAGAGACTGTTTTACTTTTCTATTTATGTACTCTGGACTTAATGCTCTGCACATGTTAAGTGCATAAGTTCATCTTCACTCATTCATCCATAAGATGAACAGATATAAGATCCTTCCAAAGAGTAGATCTATCATGGATCCATCAACTATGTAGCTGTTGCGGCATTACACAGGATCATAGAATACAACTCTGGAAAAGATGTTTGAGCCCAACTCACCATTTTACAGGAAACCAAGGTAAAGTGACTTGCCCAAGGTGGCAAATTTAGTAAATGTTTCACACATTCTTGGAGAGATAACAGAATTTGCAGAATTGTTTTCATTCTGTCCCAAAAAGCAATTAGAAACATCATTTCATGAAACATGTGGTCATCTGTTTCTATAGTGTCCCTGGTGGTCATAAGTTAAAAAAAAGACTACCAGTGAGATAATTGCTGCTTAGAAACCAATGTCTGCTTTGGAGGAAGGAAAACGTAAAGAAATGTTATGACAAATGTGACAAGAGCCTCCAAACTAAATCAACAAATGTTTCAATACTTAGTGACTTCAGTGCAAAAGTACTCACAGAGGAAGAGGGTAAAAAACATATGAAATACAGTTTAGATTTCAGAAATGAAGGCAACTTAAGAGTTGCAGATAATTCAAAAGTCTCATAAATATATATTATGAATACTTTAAGAAAAGAATAGGAGACATTGAACACAATTGGCACTGGGCTCAGTTGGCACTGAACATTATGAAAAAATAAATATAGCTTAAAAGGAAAGAAATGACTAGTTATTGACATGGGCATCATAACAGAGTCAGTTACACAGTTGAGCTCTCTGCTGGTTAAGGCAAAATCAGCAAGTTATTAGAAAAAGAATTATGCGGAGATACTGAAGATGATTGAAATACTAGACAATCTATTCAAAGAATAGTCAAGAGGAAAGGGCATTGATCCCAAAGAACCACATTGCCACAAAGGGATAGTAGCCATGAAAGACAGCCATGAGGATCAGCATGGGGGATGCCTTCTCCCACCGTCCCAAGCTCTTGGATAGCCATTGACACAGAACAGATTGGTCAGCAGTTCTAAAACAATCAATGATGGTGGAACCACCGTGTGTAGTCCCTAGCACTTCATTCTCCAATGTTTTTTATGGGGCAATAGAAATGGTGCGTTAAGAAGATGAATTTAGGAAGGATGTAAATTCATACTGGAGGCAACAACATACTATTAAAAACACTGAAGGACTGACTTCAAGATAGCTCACATAGAGGAAGACACTGAAAATCAGAAATGCCTTAGACAATATTACTATCCCTAAAAGGCAATGGAGAATACATATACATATACATATACATATACATATACATATACATATACATATACATATACATATACATATACATATACATATACGTATGCATATGCATATGCATATGCATGTGCATGTGCATGTGCATGTACATGTACACATACATACACATACACATACATACATACATGTATACATACACACGCATACACATACACATACATGTATAGGATATGTCTGTCAATCTCAGGCAATTTTTATGAGAACAATCTATATTAATGAAAATATTAGACAAAAACAAGGGAGGTTTTGAAAATCACTTTTCACATCTTTATAGTCACACAATTTATTGAAAGGGGCAAAGCAGAGAAAGGTACATTCTGTTTATAGTTTATTGAAACAGAGGGAAGCGTTTAATTCCATAGAAAAAAGTAGAGCCTTCAACTTTCCCTCTCATGTGTAAAGACCACATAACGTTACTCAATTAATACAACCACCAGGTTAAATGACTCATTCAGAACCCTGGTGGCTAGCTAGCGCTAAAGTCACAAAGGCTGGTGACCTTTACCAATTTATGTTTTTTTCCTGTCCTCATGGGTTACCCTGAGTTCATTGTTCTGGGGTTGCCTGTGTTCTCAACAGGGTTGACTAGGTTCCCGAATGCTACAATTCCACCTCCTACCTCAAATTCCTAAGAAAGTGTTCTATTTTTAACTTCAGCCTAAGGGATCCTGCCCAGCAAAGGGGTAGGGAGTGGGAGAAGTTAAAAAGTCAATCAATCAATACTTATTAAGTAACTGCTACATGCCAGACATTGTGTTTTGTGTTAGGGATATAAAGAAATCTAAAGGACAGTTGCCGCTCTCAAGGAGCTCAGTCTAGTGGGGAGACAACACATAAACTATTATGTACAAAAAAGCTATGTTTAGTATAAGTTGAAAATAATCAACAGAGGCAAGAGACTAGAAGAATTAAGAGGGATCAGCAATGGTTTCCTACAGCAGGTGAGATTTTCACTGGGACTTAAAGGAAATCAGAGAAACCAGGAGTTGGGGGAGAGCATTCTGGGCATGGAGGACATCCAGTGAAAACACCCACAGTTGAGGGATGGACTATCTTATTGGAGCAACTGCAAAGAGGCCAATGTCACTGGATGGCAGAATATATGGGGGAAGCATAAGGTACAAAAAAATCCCTGTCAGAAGGAAACAACTGATTTAAGGTGTTGCAGAGACTTCCTTTTTGTCTTTGGTTACCAAGGGGAACCATTAACCATCAATTTTTTGTTTATTGGGTAACTCATAAACTGATTTTTAATACTGGGAAACTTTGTCTCGGAATTTTCCCTGTAACATTTGGGGGTGGGGTGGGTGGCTAGGTGGCACAGTGAATAGAGCATCAGCCCTGGAGTCAGGAGGACCTCAGTTCAAACTCGGCCCTCAGACACAACACAAAAACTAGCCATGTGACCTTGGGCAATCACTTAACCCCAATTGCCCTCCAAAAAGCAAAAAACAAAAACAAAAAACCAGTTGGTGGAGAGGGGCAAAATGCCCTGTTTTCTGCCCTGACAGGGATTTCTCCTGACAAATAAAAAGCAACTGTGATTGGTGGACATTTAATGAGGAGGTAGAAAGGTAGTCAAGGTGGACGGTCAGCTGAGGAATGAAGCTTGGTTGCGAGTTTTAAGTCCACTGTTGCCATGTGGGCACCCTGATCAAGTTCTCTCAGGTTTTATTCCTTCTTCATGAGCCAGACCTGACCAAACTCTAATGAAAGAAGCAAGGAAAGAAATTCAGCTCCCTGGGGAGGGATCTAACTCAAGTTGGCTCCTGTTTATAGAGTAAACACAGCTCAGGCTCCCAGTTGTTTGGGGCCCAGCCCAACTTGGTTAACATGCAGATGCCTTGCTATGACATTCCTTAGCCAGAACTGACCAGGAGGGGTTCCTCTTTAGGCTAGAATTAATAATCAAATGGTACAGCATTAAAATTAATTTTCCTCACAAAACAGTTCTAGGATGAGGACTAGACAGGTAATCTCCCCGGGACTCAATCTCTGGACTCCTCTTCCTACTCCTTCTTGTCACCCTGAAGAAACTTCTATCCCAAGACCTCACTCTCTTAATTGGTGATTCCCTCTCTGGACCCACCAGTTCAGGAAGGACCCAAGCCTTGCTTGACCTCATTCATACTTGGATTCATTCCCTGGTTTTCTTCTCCATCTTTTCACCTATTGCCTTACCCCAACATGGAGGGTTCCTTCTTCCCTCTAATTGTATTTCTAGCACTTAGCAGAGTGACTCTTAAAATACTTTATGTCTCTAAGTGTCTATCTATCCAAAGTCAGATGGTACAGTAGGGTACTGGGCCTGAAGTCAAGGAGACCTGAGTTCAAATCCAGCCTCAGACACTTACTAGCTTTGTGGTCCTGGGCAAGTCACTTCCCGTCTGTTTGCCTCAGTTCCTTCAACTATAAAATGGGGGTAGTAATAGCATCTACCTCCCAGGGTTGTCATGAGGATCAAATTACATAATATTTGTATAGTGTTTAAGCCCAGTGCCATGAATATAGTAGGCACTTAATAAATGCTGGTTTTCTTTGTATCTACCCAGCAACTTTTTCTTTGTGTCATAGAGGAAGAAGTCGGTGAACAACTATACTTTGGTGTGAGAAAGTATTTGGCAAAGCTAACCTGGGAGTAATTAAAGGGAAGCTATGATCCAGCACAAAATCCCAGGATCTTTTTGAGAGTGATGACCAACAGCATGATAAGGTGCAGTAAAAAGAACTCTGGGACTGAAGGCAGAAAACCTGGGTGCGAATCCTAGATCTTCTCTGTCCTAGCGGCACAACACTAAGGTACCATTTTCCATCTCTAAATTGTTTCCTTGTCTGTAAAATGAAAATGACCATATACTTGTACTCCTCAATAAGGTTACTGTGAGGAAAACACTTTATAAACTGTAAAACGCTCCAAAGGGCAGCTAGGTGGCACAGTGGATAACACAACAGGCTTGGAGTCAGAAGGATCCGAGTTCAAATCCAGTTGTGTGACCCTGGATAAGTCACTTATCCCTGTTTGCCTCCATTTCCTCATCTGTAAAATGAGCTAGAGAAGGAAATGGCAAAACACTCCAGCATCCTTGCCAAGAAAACCCTAAACAGGGTCATAAAGAGAGAGACACAACTATTCAGCCAAGCAACAACAAAAGCATTCTAAAAATGTAAGCTGGGGCGGCTAGGTGGCGCAGTGACTAGAGCACCGGCCCTGGAGTCAGGAGGAGCTGAGTTCAAACGCAGCCTTGAACATTTGACACACTTACTAGTATGACTTTGGGCAAGTCACTTAACCCCAATTGCCCTTCAAAAAGCAAAAAAATTAAAATTAAAATGTAAGCTGTTATTATCACACCAAAAAAAAAAAACCTCACAGTATTTTTGCCCTGAGCTGTGAGTCATGATGAAATTATTAATATCCCCATTTTAAAGATAAGAAATCTGAGGCCCAGAGAGGCGACATCCAAGGTCACACAGGTATTGAGCATCCAATCTGGCATCCGAAGGCAGGCTCTTCCTTATGTCAGGATCCAGGGCCATCCTTTAAGACCTTTAACCTCTCGAACTTCAGTGTGCTTATCTATAAGTGAGGAGAGTACAAATTTTACTCCCCTACCTCACAGGATCAGAATAAGGCAATCACTCAGCATACCTTAAAGTACTCCATAAAGGTGACTTGTTATTATTTCAGTTTTGTTTTAGTTTAAACAGAAGGAAACAAGGAGATGTTCTGCCAAACCTCCCTATGCAATTCCCAAGGAAAATGGGCCCAGGGTCTCTTGCCAACTCCTTACATCATATACATTCAAGTGTAAAGAGGAAGGTGAGTTCAAATAAAGGGGAAGAGAGAAACAAACATGAAAACAGAAACCAAGCCGCAGAGGCCTCCGAACCTCGCTGTATTTCCTCAAAAATGAGCATTTGTTTCCATTTGAGGCTCGCTTTGCAAGACTACTAGCTTTTGTCTTTTTTTACTCCCAGAATAAATAAGCAAGTCAAGCCAAATTCTGAGTACAGGGTTCACAAAGAGTTTAATTAAAGTGTGAGGTGAATCCTGACAGACTAAAAACAGCTCACACTTTCAGACTGGTGGGAGTCGTGGCAAATCTGCAATGGAGGATGTTTCTGAAGACCCCCAGTGGCACAGTGACTGTTTTCTGGGTTTGAATCCTGCCTCTAACACTTACCTGGTGGTGTGACTTTGGGCAAGTCACTTCACTTTGTCTGCTTCATTTCCTCACCTGTAAAATGGGAATAGCACCTACCTCACAGGGTTGCTGTGAGAATCAGAAGAGTTAACACATATAAAGTGCTTTGCAAATCTTAAAGCACTATGTAAATGATTGCTATTTACTACTACTACTACTACTACTACTACTACTACTACTACTTCTACTACTACTACTACTACTACTACCACTACTACCACTACTACTACCACTACTACCACTACTACCACTACTACCACTACTACCAC
>JAQQSW010010632.1:0-12949 GCA_028646575.1 Pseudocheirus occidentalis | reverse complement strand
CTCCTTTAACTGGGGATTCTGAAACCTGGCAATAACATTTCTAGGAGTTTTCTTTTGGGGATCTTTTTGAAGAGGTGATAGGTGAATTCTTTCAAGTTCTATTTTGCCCTCTGATTCTAAAAAATCAGGGCAATTTTCTTTGATAATTTCTTGAAGGATGCTTTCCAAGTTCTTTTTTAGGTTGTGGCTTTCAGGTAAACCAATAATTTTCAAATTGTTTCTCCTAGATCTATTTTCTAGGAATAATATATATTTGGGAGGCTATTAAATTCTTCTAAATTCAAATAGATACAAGAGGGTAAGGGAAAAATGTGTAGGGAGAGGATAAGGGAGGTATCTTTGTAGGGGCAGGGTCAGTTAAGTAATAGGAGGGCAAGGTAGCAGGTAGAAGTAAAATAGAGGAGTTAGGAGGGATAGGAAATAAGAGATACACACAAATATAAAATAAAGATCAGTAGTAGAATTTGTTGGGAAAAACAAAACAGGGATGGTAATCATGATAAGTTAAAATATTTCATCAAAAGAGAAAAACAGGGAACTTATACTATTTGTCAGTCATATTAATAAATATTGTTTTAGGCTATTTAAAATAACTAGAAAGTATCCAGTTGGAATATTGCTGTAGTGCAGGAAAAAATGAGTTGATGGACTTAGAAAAATATAGAGAGACTCAGACTTATGAAGGAAGATATTATCCCTCCTCAGAGAAACAGAAGACAAACAAATATAGTACAGTCTTACCTAGGTCCACATGAATGTGTATGTGTATATATGAGTATGATTATAGATATCTAAATATTTGTGTGTGTGGATGTGTGTAAGTATATGTATGTATAATGTTTTGTGTATATGAATATATGTATGTGTTTTTACATATAATACATATGCATATATGTGTGTGTATATATGTATATGTGTGTATCTATCTTAATTATAGCCTTCTTGGGGGAGGGGGAAGGAAGGGAGGAAAAAGAACAAAGTAAAAAGTGCATAGCAGAGAACAAAAGAAAACTTAAAAGGAAGCAAAGATGGACAGATCTGAATACAATGTGTAGTATTTATTATATAGTCTTCCTTGAAATGTAAATTTATTGCTGTATTTTTTAAGTCTTTTCTTACATTATGCTGTGCACATAGCAATGCTTTTAAAAATATTTTTCATTTTGTATTTAAGTTAATAGTATGTTTCTTTTTCTTATTGTGTATTTAACTTTAGACAAATGAGTAAAAAAGAGAGATACATGATCCGTTTCTCTTCTAATTTTTGTATAGTATGAACTTTTTTTTTATTGAGGTCATATGTTTATTTAGAATATATTGTGGTGTATGGTGTGAAGCATTGCTCTAAGTCTAATTTCTGCCAGACTGCTTTTCAGGTTTTCAAGTAGTTTTTAATTAAATAAGGATTTTTCCCCCTAGGTAATGATTTTTCCACTTTTCTAGGTTATTGACTTCTATTGTTTATTTCCCTTTTCTAGTCTGTTTCATTCCATTTATGTTTGCCTGTTCTTTAACCAATAACAGATTTAAAAAAATGATTGCTGCTTAATAATATACTTTGAGAAATGAAAGTGCTCTTCCCCACTTGTCCTCAGTTCTCTTCTTTATATCTCTTGATATTCTAGATTTCTTTTCCCAGTGAATTTTGATATTTAAAACTTTCCCAAGCTCTGTAAAGTATACTGTTAGTAAGTTGATTGATATAGCATTAAAAGTATAAATTAATTTTGATAGTATTATCATTTTTATTATATTGGCATGGGCTAGTCATGAACACTGAATATTTCTTCAGTTACTTAAGTTGTTCTTTAATTCTTTTTTTTCTAGATACTTAATAAATGTTTATTGAATGAATACATGAATGAGAAATTATTGATATTCTTTGGATTTTATTTTAATTGTTTTTAACACTGTTAATTAATTTTTAGTTTTCAACATTCAATTCCACAAGATTTTGGATTCAAAATTTTATCCCCATCTCCCCCACTCAAGAATCATGCATTCTGATTATCTCTTCCCTCAATCTGCCCTTTCTTCTATCACTACCCCCACCTTCTCTCATCCTCTTCCCTTCTACTTTCCTGTAGGGCTAGATAGATTTCTATACCCCATTGCCTTATATATCTCATTTCCCAGATTCATGTAAAAATTTTAAATATTCATTTTTAAAACTTTGACTTCTACATTCTCTCTCTTCCTCCTCACCTATCCTCATTGAGAAGGCAAACAATTTGATATAGGTTATGCATGTATAGTTCTCTTGTATCATTCTAGCCACCAGATTGAGTCTCACTAGGTATAGATCAGGAGCTAAAGTTTTGGAACCTGTAGCAACATGTTCTATAGTTTCTACCATTTCTTTGCATAATTTCTCTGCATACTCTGCTCATTAAACATAGCTTTTTATAATTTATGGTATAATAATTATCATAATAAATATTTTATAGATATTATTTATGCTTGATAAATTTTCATCTTTTTTGTTCTGTTGGACTTCTTTTGGTCATGTAGATGGCCAGAAGTTTTCCACATTCCATTTTTTTTCATAGATCTTCTCTCTCCTCTAATTTCTTTTCTTTTCAAGCCTCTATTATGTAGTTGATGTTGAACTATTAATTTTATTCTTGCAACTATCTTGACTCACATCTCCTTACCCTTTTGACTTTTGATTCATTTCAAATTGTTGACAAAGGCAACCTAGCATTTGTGCCATTCTCTTTAAGATTTAATTAGTTTATTTTATTTAAATATTAATTTAAATTATTTATTAATTAACATGTAATATAAATAATTATAATGAATTTAATTAATGTGTCTCACTTTTCTTATTTTTGGTAAGGATTTGCTGTTTGGGGATATAAGCACATAAAAAGTTAGCTTGGTCATTAGAACTCTTATTATAACTCTAATGGAGATGAATCCAAATGGCATTCTTATAATGATTCAAATTGTTGTTGTTGCTGAGTTGTTTCAGTTGTATTTGCCTCCTTGGATTCCATTTCAAATACAAAGCAGCAAATAATTTATGTCACAAAAACACTTTGTAAGAGAATATTCATGATAGTTATAGCAGATAACTTTCTTAAATTACTCTGCTTTGGTATTGTTGGTGTTTTTGTTGATTTTTGCCATCAAACTAAAAAAGGTTTTTTTGAGCCTCTAGTCTGGGTATCTTCAAAATTCTTTGAGACAGAAGAATTTATTTTGCCATCTTTTTCATTATTATATAATGCATGATCTGGAGCTACTATGTGAATTCCTACTTGCACTGACAAGTCAGTGCTTGAGTGTCTTGACTATATTTCTGCAGTGCTCTGGGAGTCCCTTAAGAAGTTGGGAGTGTCTAATCTACTGCCCTATCTTCCCTTCCCTCCACCTCCCATCTTCTTTCAATGGTTATCAGTTATCAGAATTATCACCATCAGGAATGATTTAGTCAACTAGGCTCAATTTTTAGAAAGTGTTATTTACTAAGTAATTTACTACTAATATAGTGATACTGAACATCCTCCAAAATTCCATGATGTACTCTTATCACCACTCCATTCTGAGTTTAGGGGAAAGTGGGTTCAAGTTTAGAGATTTTATGTACCAAAGGAGCCACTCACAGTTCTTGGTTACTAGAATTCCTTTTCTCCCCTTCATAGATTAATTTTTTTTTTGTGTTCTTTTTTTTTGGAGGGCAGTTGGGGTTAAGTGACTTGCCCAAGGTCACACAGCTAATTTTTGTGTTAAGTGTCTGAGGCCGGATTTGAATTCAGGTCCTCCTGACTCCAGGGCCGGTGCTCTATTCACTGCACCACCTAGCCGCCTCCCCCCCCCTTCATAGATTATTAAAGAAGTTTTCCTTAGACATATTATAGATTCTTTGCAAGGTACCTTGTAGATCAGATAAAGCATTTATAAGTACTTAGTATTTTCTAGGTACTGTGGTAAACACTGGGAACACAAATACAAGCAAAAAGAAAGATAGTCTTTTTTCTCAAGAAACTTACATTTTAAGAGGAAAGACAACATAAAAAAGGGAGCTAGAATGTGGTTAAGAGGAGCAGAAGATTCTGAGAAAGAGATGTAGTCTGGACTGAGCTGGGCTAGAAGTCAGCATGGCTGGATGAATACTTCCTAAAATAGATGTTTTGAGGAGGAAATTATAAATCAGAGGAGGATATTGGAGGGGTGGAACCATGAATTTGTGTTCTTCATGTCCTTGGCTCCCAACACAGACACTACCATCAGCTGATCTGGGTATTACTAGGACAGTTCAATATTCTCAGGGCCCTTTGAAGTCTGCAATGCCTCTCCTTCTCCCTGCAATCCCCACCCCTTCCTTGAGGAAGCTAGGTGGTGCAGTGGGTAGAACTCTGGGCCTGGAGTCAAATACAATCTAAGACGCTTACTATTCCTGGGCAAGTCATTTAACCTCTATTTGCTTGCGTTTCTTCTACTGTAAAATGGGGGACAATAAGAGTGCCCACTTTGCAGGGCTGTTGTGAGGATCAGATGAGATAATATTTGTAAAGTGCTTAGCACAGTGCTCGCACATAGTAGGTGCTGTATAAATGCTCATTCCCTTCCCCCCTTCCCCCCTCCTTTCCCTTTCGTTCCATCCTCACCAAGTAGTTCTTTCTCAGGACTTCTACTGGAACATCACATTCACTCCCATCTCTGGCACAACGCTGGTTCTAAACTAGCTTGATATTTATAGATGACCTGACCCCGAGGGTGTGATCATATTTCCTCTGCCAATGTGAACACTATTTCTTTGCAACTTCATTTCAGTTCCAAGGACTTTTTACACTTAGTCTAAAGCCTATGATTGATTGAAACTAAAGCCTATTATTGAGACTGATTGATTGTTTTCACCTAGTTAGGGAATCAGGACATCTTATCACTTATTTTAAGTGAGGTGGGATGACTTGATTGATCTACTCAATCAATCCCACAATTAGGTTGCACTTCTGGAGTTTGTGTTAAGCATGAATTTTTAATGCTTTCAGGTTCTTTTCCTTTTTTCCTTTAAGTTTTAAATAACTTCTAAATTTTCATGCTTACCTCATCTAATTTGGGTTTAGGAATGAATTTTTAAAAATTACAATTACCCTGCATTGCAATATATTGTTGGATAATTTGGAGCTGAGGATATGGCTGATAAAAAACCAGATTAAAAAATCAGCTTTACTCATGACTCATAAGATCTGTTTCCAGTTTTGTTATGATGTAGTATGGGTATGTCATCAAAATACGGGCATCATTAGTCCATGACATGTCCATTCATAATTTGAATGCCTTAATGGTCCGTGCCACGTGCACTCATGTTAGGTGGAATAGAAGTCACTATTTCTGATTTGATCCTATTTGTCTTGTCTTCTTGTGGCAGTGGAGCACAAAGAACTATTCACTCCTCTCTATGTTATGTTGTCTGACTTCTTAAGTGAAGGAACTAGTTCTCCTTTTTTCTTCATTTCCTTGGTGCTTACCACAGTGTCTGGCACATGAGCACTTAATAAAAGCTTGTTGATTGATCAATCAGTTAGTTTATGGGCTACTTTAATTCAGTTTAATTTAAAGTGTTGCTTTAATCCAGAAAAAAGATTCTTGTTGGAATATTGAATATAAAGAGTATCTTTTGGAAGTACATATTTGTTTTGTTATTTGGCTCTGCCTTGTATGTATGTTGTGTATCTTTCTGTGTTTTCATTCTCTTGTTTGGCACACCTGAAATATGCATGATCAAAGGAAATGATGCTCATTTAAAGTTGCTCAATTTATGTCCTCAAAGACATCTATGCTACTCAGTAAGTGGCATTAAATTATCAACAAATACTACATTTCACAACATCAAATTTGCCTCGTCTCAGTATTAAAATAAAATTCTGCTTGGCTGTTAGTTTTCTACATGAGAAAAATAAGAATATGTATAATCATAAACTACTCTCTGTGATAATTTGTATCTAGAAAGCCTTGTAAGCCAGTAAAGGTACCTTAATGCCTGAAATTTTTCATTGTTTCTCTTATTCTTATTCTGTGCTCTTATTGCTCAAATACCAAATATAAGGCATGTTTTGGATAATAAACCTTGAATTCATTATGAAACATAAGATTATGTCCTTAAAGATGTGTTTTTCATGAGGGATTGAATTTAAGATAAGAAAAACTAAATTTGTGGAAGTTAAATCAAAAGGTGATTCTTACCATAACTTTAAAGAAGGATTTAACTCAAATTTTCTTTAAATAGTAGGTGCCTCGGTATATTTAAATTATTCTTTGATTGATAGACACAGAAATGAAATGGAATACAACTTTTTAAGAACCCAGGACATTGGGTAAAGCAAGATAGTCTTTTTTTTTGAGGGGGGAAGGCAAGACAATTGGGGTTAAGTGACTTGCCTAACAAAGCTAGTAAGTGTGTCAAGTGTTTGAGGCCGAATTTGAACTCATGTCCTCCTGACTCCAGAGCTGGTACTTTATTGACTATGCCACAGATACCGTCCTTTAAAATATGTTAAAAAAATCATGAAACCCTGAAATTTGGTATAGTTTTCTTCTGCATTTGTCCTGGCCAAATTTATCAGTGTAGCTCCCTTTATCTTTATGTCATCTATTCCTGTCTTTTTTTCTTATCATAGTGCAGGTAAAAACAGCTTAAATGTCTGCCTCCAGCAAATGTCAGAAGCTCTTTCCTTCACAGGAACTCTTTCCTTCACAAAGACTCAGATTGTTAAAAAAAAAAAAGGTATAAGAAGATTCTTTGGCAGTATCTTCAGTTACTAATTATAGTAAATATATTTATTTAAAAATTTATCATGGTGAAGTGTTAGCATGATCTTAAAAAGGTAATAAAGGTATACATATGTAAAGAGCGGGTGTACCAATATTGCAAATGATATATGACAAAGCATGGGTGCTTCTTCAAAAGGAGATTTAGGACATCTTCAGTTACAGAATACGAGTCTCAAGGGTGTATCTCTCTGATATCTGTGGGTATGTCAATAAAATTGTGACAGATTCTCCTCTTTCTGTGGGGCCTTGCACTTACGTAGGAGCATGATCTTACTAGTATTCTTGTTTATGAGACTTTCAAAGGGAATGAGTGTCCATTTCTCTCCCCCTAACTCCTGCTGAAGCAAAGATATATCTCTCACATCTGTAGATGGACCCCAACTATTACTACATCTCTGCCTAAGACAGCACTTATGCCCACCTGACTAGGTTTTTCAGTTGCCAAATTTTCGTTGTATCCAGGGGAATAAAGTGATAGCAATGAAAGTATAATAAGATTGGGGTTGCAGCCAGTGCTAATGGCTGGAGGAAGAATCAAATTTTCTCTTTATTTCTTCCCTCTCCCCGAAAGGGAGGAGAGGGTCAGAAGTGAGATAAATTGGGTGGTTAAGGGGAATTGCTCCTTTACTTGATATGAGGACAGGGAAATAGAGCTGCTCCAGTTTGGCATATGAATTCTCACTCTCAGCTCTTGGCACCCCACGAGTCTGATCACTTTGTCTTATGACAGTGGATCCTGAGAGTCCCCGGGGATGGGGTGGGGAGGATGCCACACCTCATGCCAGGCCACACCTCACTAAACTTCCAGGCCACACAGCTGCTTTTTTATAGTGCTTTTTTTTTTTTGGAAGTAGAGAGTGCATACTTCACATTATTCTCTCTCTCTCTCTCTCTCTCTCTCTCTCTCTCTCTCTCTTTCTCTCTCTCTCTCATTTTCTCTCTTTCTCTCTTTCTCATTCTTTCTCTCTCTCTCTCTCTTTCTCTCTGTCTCTCTCTTTCTCTCTCTCCTTCTCTCTGTCTGTCTCTGTCTCTGTCTCTCTCTTGCTGTTTCTTCATTCCTTCAATTCTTCAATCTCTCATTCCTTCATTCATTTATTCATTCAATCCTTCCCCTCATCCTTCCTTCCTTCCTTTCTTTCTCTTATCTTTCCTTCCTTTTGTTCTGACTGAACAAAACATTTTTATTAACATTTATTATTTATTAACATTTTGTTAATATTTATTAACATTTTAAATTAATTTTTATTAACATCCAGAACACAGTCATGAAGGGAGGATGGGTAAAACCAGAAGGGCTGGCCCTGCAGGCCCAAAGGGAGTCCTTACAGACATCCCAACAACAGACAGAAACATCTGGGCATCTATACTGGAGGAGAGATATTGTCCCAGGGAGTTGAAGTGTGTATGGTACCTCACTGTGAGTGATGGGATGAAGCTGAGTGAGTGCCATTACCACTCAAGGTCACCTCCTCCACAAAAAGTCAACACTAAATGAATTATTGAGCCCCCTTTGATATTGTAATCAGAAGCCATCTTCTCCTAGTTCATCTGTTTGTTATGAAGGAATTCTTTCTCTTCTACCTGCTTTTTGATCCTTTCTATGTCGTTGGTGGATTCAATGTCACTTCCATCAGACCCTTCCTCTTGTGGTCAAGCCTTTTGTGGATAAATCATTGCTGCCACCACTGCCTCCACTGACCAGCAATTTCCTAGATCTGCCCTATTTCTGACCTGGACTGGTTTACCTCTGTTTAGGCAGCCTGGTGACTCCCTGCTCCTAGAGAGACACACTATTGGTATTGGGCTTGTTGCAGCCATGCGATTATCTTTGACCCCTCTATAGCTGGGAGTTCACAAGTTCAAGTGATCCATCAGCCTCAACCTACTTTAGAAGCAGGGATTATAGAAGAGTGCCACCATGTCCAGGCCCCTTGTGGCAATCTCTCCTCTTTTGTCTTCCTCTTCCCTGAAGTCTCCAAAGCCAAATTCAAAGATGTCACCAAAATGGTGACTTCTCAGACGCATGTATCTGAATCTTTTGTCTCTACAACAAGTGTTACAAAAAAGGACAGTCTAGTTCAGTGGAAAACCTACAGTTAGATTTGTACTCAGGGGAACTGACTTCAAAACCCAGTTCTCCTTTTGCAGGACTCTGACATGTCATTAATCTCCCAAGGTCTTAACTTGAACTAGCTGACTTCTGAAATTCCTTCTGTTTCTAAATCTATGATCATATAGAGATAGATTATTATTTAAAATATACTAGGCTGTTGTTTCATATTACCAAAACCATACCCTTGAATAATATGGATATATTGTTTGGGAAACACCTCATTACAAGAGAACTTTTAAGGTAGTATTTTGCTTTCATAAATTACTATTTTGAATCAATGAATAATAACAGAGAGAAAAATAAAATATACAGGCATGTAGTTCTTTTGCATGTGTAACTGATGTAAACTGGAGTCAGAGAACAGAGCCACAATGAGGTACTGATATGTAAACAATACATTATTCCACTGTCATTCCCTTTTAAAGTAAAAACTACATCTCCCTATGATTGAATTAGAAGGGATCACTGTATGAACCCAAATTGACCCGTATCCTTGCTGGGAGAAAGTAAACAATATAAGTGAATGAAAGTCAGGAAGGAAGGAAGGAAGGAAGGAAGGAAGGAAGGAAGGAAAGAAGGAAAGAAGAAAGGAAGGAAGGAAAACCTTGCAGAAGATTTCTCTATCTTCCCTCTGCTCCAACTCTCTCTATCATCCATGGGATCCAACTGCACAGAGGGAGATGCCTCATCCAGCAGTAAGAGAGTCAGTTCAAGAGAATTCAAGGCATTGTTGTGGGACCAGTGATCCACATTATAGATAGTTACGGTGACAGAAGGGCTTCAAGTAGCTTAAAGGAGCACAGTCTCTGGTAGCAAAAAAGAGTCTTAGCTATGGAATTAAGAAAGATTAGCCTGGCAATTGATAATTGAACTTTTTGAGGACTCTACTAGGAGAGAAAGAACTTCAAGTTCCTGCAATGCTAAAGGAGTAAGTTTGGTTACATGCGTTCCTTAAATATGTACCCCAGGGGAGACTGTTTTTACTTACTGTTCTTACTATGCCATCTGAGTAAATGCTTTAGCTGGGAACTAATCATGTCTACTAGCTGACTGTTAGTAGGAAACACACCAGTGGGGGTTCATGAGATAGGAATCAGGAGCCTGGATCTGCAGAGTCCTCTAGAATCCGGAAGTAACTGCTGTCCTCTGATGATCCAAGTTGTGAATGTGAGTGCTAGATTGGAGGAGTCCTTCATGCAGAATTGGCAGTTCTCACCTATCACTTGGAGCTGATTATTCTGGCTCATATACCACCATTAGAATAGGACAATATTTTAGTTGCTACATATTTTACATAGAGTGCAGTGATTGTATTAGTGATATAAATTTGAATAGACCAGGCAAAAAATTAAGTAAACTTCATAAACTCAATATTTATGCTCTTTGTAATACCTTATTCCTGTGTGCTTTATGTATTAACACTAGAAGTAAAAGTATGGGGCATATATCATTGGGTAGATTCATATATACAGAACATACATTTTAATGATTTTTATGTTAGGATTTTAATAAAGTATGTGGATTTATTCAATTCTTCCAGGAACCAAGGTTTTCTTTATATTTCACAGCTTTCTGGGTTGACATCCTTGGTAACTGGGAATGTGTCCTATCAACTTTGAACAGAGTCTAGCACAGAACTCTGCACAAGGCAAGTGCTTAATCAAACTTTTCATTTTAGTATCACTGTGGTTACTGACACTACCAATGAAGACTGCAATTTATTTTTGTCTTAGTAAACTATTTCTGTTAGTGTACAAAACAAATTCACCTAACAGGCAACCTCTGTTGATGATACTCTTAGAATTTAACCAGCATAGTCCTCAGATGATAGGCATATAGTCTATTATTGGAACTGCTACTCCCTACCCAGAATTTATGAAATGTTACATAGAAACATCCTATAGAATGGGAATATTCTTTGGAGATATTCAACAATAAGTGTAATGATGCCTCACTCACTGACAACCTAGCTATATTCAGAGAAACTCATCAGTAGCTTGGTTAGAGGATGATGAATTTTTTGGCCCTATCAACCCTTGAACCCTGTCTACTAAATACAGAGAAGTTTTAGTTAGTGTAGGTAGAGCAAATATGATGAAATGGTACATTCTCAGAATTCTGGAATGCTTCACTTTTTGCAACGTGTATGTTCTTGGAAAGTTGTGTGCAGAGTGTGACCTGTTATAGTAATTAGGACAAATCTCTTGGCCTCAATCACCTCCTTTGTAAAATAAAGGAGTTGGACTGCATTATCTTTCGGGTTCCTGCCAGTCTGAAATTTTATGATCCTATGCATCACATTTTAAATAAATGAGAATTTCTTTCTTTTTAGTCTTTCAGCGATTTATGATTTCAAGGTCTTATGTATTACTGTGAATGACAGACATAGGGTACTTTATGGGGAGTACACTGAAGCTGATCATCAGATGACATATATATTTTCAGACTTGCCTAGAATGATGCCATTTTGACTTAGGATGACTTGCCAGAGTTTACTTTCCATTGGCCTAATCTTTGAGAAGCTAGGGCTATCTCTATATCATCATGGGATATTAGATTTAGTGGAAGATAGGTGTTAGCAACTTCAGAAAAGCAAACAAATCCAAATTAAAACAGACCATTTGTATGAAGATCACTTTGTTATGTCCAAAGTCTTTCTCAGGATAGCCCATTTTGTTTATACTTTATTATGTCAGTGGGTCTGTGATCTCACTGATTTAGGGGTACACTTTCCAAAAGGGCATATTACAACCTTTTCAGATCATACTTTTTTTCTGGATGCTCTCTTTAGTGCTATTTCTTTCACCAAAGTTATTTTGGAAATATGTGTCAGCTTATTCACTTTCATCATAATTCAGCCCATTTTATTGAACCCTTTTCAAAAACAAATTTATTATCTTTCAACATAATGGGAATTTATCAGATCCATTTTCTTCCCCCTTTTAAATAGAACTCTCTATAATAACAACTATAACACATTATAAATATTCTTTCATTTTATCATTACAATACCCTGGGCAAGTAGTTATTATTATTCCGATTTTATGGATCAGGAAACTGAGACAGATGTTGCATTCCCTGGACTCATGTCAAGGGTCACACAGCTAATAAGTGTCTTAAATTGGATTTGAACTCAGGTCTTCCTGAGCCCAGCACTCTATCCACTGTACCACTTCACTGTTTATATTTCCTGCTAATTATCCCATTGCAGGTCCACTTTCTCAGTTGGTGTCTTAGAAAGGTCAACAGCTAAGTTATCTTTCCTCTTCTTAGATGTTAATCTTCCCTTATGTCTTATGATCCATTAGTGTTTTTAAAGTGTGGTCTTTTATTGTTGCTTCCTTCAGTAATTCAGTGTTTACAAGGACCTTTTTGCTTTTTTCTTTCTTTAGTCTTCCACACAATGCTCTTTAGTAACTTGAGATCATATTAGGCAGTGCACATAGTGTGCTTTGATCGCAGTAATACAAGCTCTAATATTTTCATAGATGCCTAGTATAGTAACTTGGGTGTTTCCAAATACCTAATTCTTTTAATATCACAACACTGGCACTATTTGTAATCTTTATGGATTAATAGTAGGATGGCTATATGCTTCCTAAAAGTCTCCAGAGTGGTCATTGGAGGAAGGAGCCTCTATTTTGCAAAGTGCAAGATTTCTTTTCTAATAGAGTAACCATTTCCCATCTCCCTTAATGTTGTTTATTACTGAAAAATGACCTGTCAAAGATCACATCCATTCAAAGTCATTCTGACCTCAGATCATATACTGTGGGAGTGGAATAACTAAAAAACTGACATGAGATATACTTGCCTTCAAGTGTAGTTCAGGAATGACATTTAAGAGATCCATAATATCTGCTTGGAATTTAGCATGTGTGTTTTTTTTTAATTTTAATTTATTTTCTTGGTTACGTCATTCATTTTCACAAGGTTTTGAGTTACAAATTTTCTCCCCTTTTTGCCCCTACCCCCCAGCCCAGAACATTGATCCCACTGTAAGACCCCTCCCACAATCTGTTCCCTTTTATGCCCTCCTCCAACACCCCTCTAGCT
>JAQQSW010010631.1:0-12949 GCA_028646575.1 Pseudocheirus occidentalis | reverse complement strand
CGCTTTTGCCCTCCTTTGTATGAAACCCCAGCACTTAGCAGTGTCAGGCACGTGGTAAGCACTCAATAGATGCCTGTTGACTGACTAGAAGAGATGGGCCTTGAAGGATGCATTCAATAGGCTTTGGATTTGGGCAGGCACAAAAAGATAGGCAACAATCTAGGAAGGGAAGTAACATGATCAAAGGTAGGAGTGAGTCTTGAGCAGAGTGGATGGTGAGAAGCAATGGAAAATGGTGATGTTGGCCAAGTAGATGAAGCCATATTTTGGTGGAACTGGAAAGCCAGTCAGCAATTTGGTCTTGATTTAGTGGAGCCATTGAAAGGAAGTGGGATTGGGGGAAAGAGAGTATTTTATTGATTTTTTTTAAACCTGTTATCTCCCCCCCCCCCATATACCTCCAGACAGAACCTGGCCTTACAACAAAGAAATATAATTCAATGAAGACATCTGTACATACAATACTTCTGTGTATACAATAGCCCGTACCAGCAGCCTCCCACTTCTTTACCCTGAAGAAGGAGAGACCCTTCATTTGCTCTTCTCCCAGAGCTACACTGGTTTTTCCATGATTCAAAGTTCAACTTCCTTTAGTGATCGGTTCATTTACATTGTTGTGTAGATTATTCTCTTGGTTCTGTTTATTTTTTCGTTGGAGTTTTTTGGACAAGAAACTCACATGATGAGAACAGTGTTTTAGGAAAGTAATTTGGGGCTGTAACTCAGGAAGATTAGTGTGGGGATTTGGGCCAAAGAGGCAGCTATAGTAAATAACAGGAAATATATATATATATGATGATATATGTATATATATGAGATATATGTATATATGATGAGAGCCTGGAATATAACAGGTGGCAATGGGAATGAAAAAGATGGATAAAAAAGACATTCACCCCCAGGCCAAAGGTAGGGTTTGCAACTTTAAGTAGAAATAAGGTCTAAGAGGAGACTAGACATTGGTAGCAGCTAGAGCACTGGACCTGGAGTCAGGAAGACCCGAGTTCAAATCCAGCCTCACACACTTACTAGTTGTGTGACCCTTAGCAAGTGACTTAATCTCTGCCTGCCTCAGTTTCCTCAGCTATAAAACGGGTCATAATAACATCTACCACCCAGGTTGTAAGGGTAAAATAGTATTTATAAGGTACTTTACACACCGTGAAATGCTACATAAATGACAATCTCTTTCAACTAAGTGATTTGTGTTTCCCTGAAAGGGAAAAATTAAGTCAGCCCTTTCAGCTCAGACTTTCTATGTCCTTCCTATGGCGCTTTTTACATGCATGCTGCTTTCTTAGCAACAGTTGATTAAAAGAGGCACCTGCAAGGGATAGGAGGGACAACAGTGGCACCTGGTGGCCACAAAAGCTTTTCTGTCGCTGCTCAGGTGTGTCAGGTTACTCCGTGTCTGAGAGAAACCGGCACAAAGACTCAAAACACTGCAGAGGTAACAGTACCTTCCCTCTGTGGATTACCTCCAGTTTATCCCATGCATTGTTTGTTTGTATGGAGCTGTTTGTATGTTGTGTCCTCTAATAAACTGAGCTCTTTGAAAGCAAGAAATGTCATCGCCTTTTTCTCCCCCTCCATCTCCTCCCCCTTCCCCTTCCCCCATGGTGGCATGCAATCCAACATCAGTTCTACAAATACCTCCACATTAAACATTAGGCAAGTTGTAAAGAAGAATTATAATCAATGGAATGAACGAGAAAGAAGAAACAAAACGAGAGAAAGCAAGTAGTTTGCTTCAATCTGCATTTAGACTCAGTTATAGCCTTTTCCATCATGAGTCTTTTGGAGTTGTCTTACAACCTTGCACCGAAGAAGATATTATAGCACAATAGTATTATATATTACATATATAAAATTTATTACAGCACATTAGTATTCAATCACAATATTCGTTTTTGTAAAGGCAGGAGAAATTGGAACACTAATGCATTGCTGGTGGAGTTGTGAACTGATCCAACCATTCTGGAGAGCTATTTGGAACTATGCTCAATCAACTATAAAAATGTGCATACCCTTTGATCCAGCAATACCACTTCTAGGGCTGTATCCCAAAGAGATCCTACAAGTGTGAGGAGGACCCGTATGTACAAAAATATTTATAGCAGCTCTTTATGTGGTGGCAAAGAATTAGAAATATAGGGGCTGCATTCAATTGGAGAATGGCTAAACAAGTTGTGGCATGAGTTTAATGGAATACTACTGTGCTATAAGAAATGAAGAGCAGACAGATTTCATAATAACCTGGAGAGCCTTAAATAAACGGATGCTGAGCAAGAAGAGCAGAAATAGGAGAAATCTGTACACAATTACAGACACATCGTATCTGTGATGAGTAACTTTGATAGCCTGGGCTTCTCTTGGCTTTTCTCATCAGTTTCTCTGTCTTCTCTATTTTGGTTCTCAAATCACTTCAGATGAAATTTTTAATGCTTTAGATCAGGGCATCTTTATTATATAAGTGGTTCATTATGTAGAAAGGTATGTAAGTATAAATTAAGGGATTTTTTGTCTACATAAGTTTTATGCTCACATACAGTTCTGAAAGTTAACCTTTTAAAAGGTCTTTTTTTTTACAAGGTTCAAGAATATAGCAACAAAGCGATATTCCCAATACATTCTCTTTAAAATACAAACATTTCTGTCTTGATTTGAAATCTCCTATATAAGGTATGCTTCCAACAGTTACAGACATGAGAGAATTGACACAATTCCCCACATGGAAGATGTGGAATGGAAATACCTCAAATGAGGTCATATTCTCCAACTCAAGCATGTGGAGACATTCTGTAACTGATTCTAATCTACTTAGCATGCGGTGAAGAGGGGGGTTTTTGATAGGAAATGGAGCCAGAAGTGAGATAGATTCAAAAGACACTAATCAGCAAGGCCCTTGCTTTGCTTGGTCCCTTATCTGCCTACCCACTGTTTGGGTGAGGAAATAGTGGTATAAAGGTAGAAGCCTTAGGCCATCTCTATCTGAAACCTACATGTGGTCCATGAATACACACATCTGTTCTTTGAATTTCATCTTTGCTGTATTAGGTGAAGGAGACTGGAGATGGCCGTGACATTGTGAGTTTTGAAAGGCACCAGACACCAGAAGCTGGAGATCATGCCAAGATTTTCCAGAAGCCAGACAGTGAAGACTGAAGACCTAAACAATTTCTTGACCCAGCCTGCCAGCAACAAAAATGTAAACTCATCCAACCTTTAGCCACGCCACATTTGGGAGCTCACCTGCTGGAGTAAACACTGCATAGAAACAGCATAGTTTGAGCCCACTCTTCCCAGAGACTGAAGTGGTATGGGGTAGTGGGCGTTAAGGGAAAATGTAACTTCTGTTATTGCTCTATCATTTGCAGCAAAGATCTCTTTATAAAAGCTAATAGATGTTGATTGTTTATGTGGAAGTGGGGCTTTACTTACTGCTAGTTAACATGTAAGGAGAACAAACCAGAATGAAGGCTCTAGCTGATAGCATTGGACAAAGATACTCTCAACCCCTCAGGTACTCCTATGATCCCAAAGGGAAGATATAGCTAGCCTTCCTCTGGGAGAGTACAGGCCCAACTCATCAGTACACATAGCTATGATCAAAACTCACAAGTGACCTATCCACTCACTGGGGGGATAATTTTGTGCCCTTAGACACAGACACAAACTACTTTCCAGGGAAACAAAAGAACTATTAGATGTGGTTGCTTAGAATACTGTCCATGATTTCGGGGAGGGGTTGCATGCGTGTGTATGCGCACACACGTGTTTTTAACACATAATTTCCTAGCTCAAAAATCTCCACCAGTCCTCTCATGCTTCTAGGACAAAATACAAATTCCTCTTTTTGGCATTTAAAACTCCTCATAACCCAGCCCCAACATGCATTTCTAGGATTTTGGCACATTCCCCTCCAAATCACTCTCAATTACAGCCAACCTGACCTTCTTGCTGTTCCCCATAAGAGGATGCACTCCCTTTTCATTTCACTTCATGGAACCCCTGGTTTCCTTCAAGGCTCAGCTCAGAAGCTACCTCCTACAAGAACCCCATCCTGATTCCCCTCATTCTTATATACTTCCCTCCAGAAATTACTTGAAACTGACCTTGTATAGATTATGTATTTCACATTCTATCAGTGCTGTTTTCTCTCCATAGAATATAAATTCATTGAGGTCATTGTTTTTTGGGGGGTTTTTTTGCATTCTCAGAACCTAGGACCATGCTTAGCATATAAAAGCTATTTAATAAATGCTTCCTGAACGAATGACTAAACTCATTTCCTTTTTTTTAACAAATGGATTTGTACCTCTGTGAAAGAGCATTGCATTTGGAATCAAGGGACCTGAATTCAAAGTCTTTCAACATCACTTCCTCACCTATTGACCTTAAGTAAGTTATTTAACCCTTCTGAGACTCAATTTTCTATATAAAATTAGGAGATTGTATTAGATGGCTTCTAAGGTCCATTCCAGCTAGTAGAGAGCTGCTGGGCCTAGAGTCAGCAAGACCTAAAATCAAACCGGACTTCTTTGTTAGCTATTTGAGCCTGAGCAAGTCACTTAACCACATTTGCCTCAGTTTCCTCAACTTCAAAATGGGGATAATAATAGCACCTATCTCTCAGGGTGGTTGCATCAAATGAGGTCATATTCGTAAAGTGCTTAGCACAGATCATCCCCCTCCTGACAGAGAAGTAATGGACAGAAGGGGCAAAGACATGTATTTTGGACGTGGCTGCTGTGCCAATTCACTTTGCTTAACTATGCTTACTTGTTTCGGTAGTCCAAGTGGGAAGTTAAGGATCTTAACTAGGGCTGGTTGTGGCCATCTGAACAGAGAGAGGATGACACAAAGGAGAGACACTGTAGGGATGGTACTAACAACTAATATCCACAAACACACTCCACTGCACCACACTGCCTCTAAAGAGGCAAAGATCGGTTCTCACGCCTTCTCACCGAGAGGGCTGGTATCAGAAAAGAGCTCCGAATGGATAGCAATTTCTATCAATATCCAGCAATTTCTTATCAAAGAAAGAGAGACCAGACCAAAAAAATCACGAGGCATGTTTAGTGGGAATTCTTTTGTGGGTATGGGTTGAACTAGACAGCCACTGAGAGTCCAACTCTAAAATTCTATGATTGGCTATGAGGAATTGAGGATAGCTCTGAAGTTGCCTAACTGAGCATATGAAAGAAAGGGGAAGCTTTAGACTTGCCCTTCATGAAGGCAGCATTAGGGGTCACTAATCTAAACTCCCTACCTGCAAATCTTCAAGTAGAAACTGAAAGAAACATCAGAAATACATTCTGTAGAGGGAATTCTGGTTCAAGTATGGATTGAATTAGATGACCTCTTAAATCCCTTCTACTCTGAAACTGTGTGATTCATCTACCTAGGATAACTTAAAAGGAGTCTTACATAAAGGCAGGAGGAGGGACTAAATGCACTTTTAAGAACCTCCTAAGATCAACCTTCCAACTGCAAAAATGAAAGGAAAGATGAAAAACCTCCTATTTCCAAGTCAATCTTGCCCAGAGAGAGCTGTAGGTCACAGAAGAGAAGACCAGAAACAGACCTCGGAGTAAAAGAAGCTGAGACTCAGGCCCAGGCATGCAGAACTGGGACTGCCAGTTCAAAAGAAAAAATGGATTGTGAGGTTGTTGCTTTCTACCTGATCCTGTGTTTCTTTCAATAAATCACTATTTATCCCAGGAAATCGCTTATGTAAGTACTTTGTATCACCCAAGCTGTAAACCATAAGACCAAGTACTTTCCAACAACATTTTAATAAGACAAATTAGTCATACAATGTTACAAGTAGACCAAACCTTGAAAAAATTGGGATAATGTTTTCAAATGATTAAGGGTAATGCTGTACAAATCAATCCTTCCTTAATGGAACAGTTTCCTCTTTTATGCCATCTTTAGTAACAATGCAAATTTTAAGTGCGTCTCCGGTGTACACATCTCTCTCAGCTGCAGAAATAAAGACATCCTTCACTAGCTGCATGGCCCTTTCCAAGGACAGAGGAACATGCTCCACATTCTGCATGTTCTTAAAACCAACCTAATGAGGAAAAAGAGAACAACTAAGTGATTAGTGTATGTTGTAATATTAGGAAAAAAGGCTTTTTAGAAATATTTTGTCTAAGACCTTAATGGTTTTAAAAATAAAATTTCTATCACATATGAAGAAATGTGAATACATTTTGGTAAACTTTCAAACATTTTCCCCTACTGCCAAAAGAAAATCCTTTCAAACAGCCACAGCATTTCTCAAAAATGCTAAAAGATACAATGTGTGATCAAAAATACATTGTGTGCTCACAGAATAAAAAAGTAAATGAAACTAAACCAAATTCAAAAAGTAGCAAGAGATTTTGATTTCTCAAGTCTTCGAAATGAACTGAGAAAACTATATTACAAATATGGTATGAAATAAAAGGAAAGTATTTCTTTTGGGGCAGGATAAAAAAATTGCACATAGGTCCATTACCTGATTGTCAAGCAGAGGCTGAAGCATAGCACTTGCTGATCCTCCAGCCTTGAAGGAGTCTCTCTGGTAAGATCCTACAGGATCAAAACTGTACACAGCTCCTTTCCCTTAAAAAAAAAAAAGTTTTCACTTATTCCACACTAGAAAAGCTTTAAAAACTGGAAAACGATCTGCTCTTAGGTTTAAATGCTGACTATCATCTGATTCAAATACTTAGGGTATCTTGTTAGTAAAGGTTATGGCATTTCAAAACTAGAGTTGGAGCACCCAGAACTTTCTACAAAAATTCTAGTCATCACCGCATAATACCATCTTCTGAGAAAATCCCAAAGATGCCTTTTAATGGAAATGTCAACAAGATAGACCAGAGTTTCTGGGCTATTTTTCTTCAGTGTCCTTCCAAGTCAATGCCAATTTAGGTCATGAGAAAACTGGTCCACCCACTCAGATTCGATTCTGTATTCAGCATTTCCAATTTTGTTGGGCTTTTTGTGTGTGTGTGTGTGTGTGTGTGTGTGTGTGTGTGTGACTAGTTAACACCTACATATACCATATAGGTGCTTTTTCTTGGAAAACTGTATATGAACCAGGAATTGAAATAAGACTTTAATTAATAATTTTTATATTGCAAAAACATGTAGTATTTCCCACATTCCAAATTCTCTTGGCTGTATAAATTAGAACTACTCATCCTTTTTTAATTCTTGAAATTGGTTTGGATAGTGCTAATCAATCTGTCTGTCTATTCTTCTCAAACCTCAAAGAGGCTTCATTTGGTTACCAACCAGAACTTGCCTCACTTGGAAAATACAAGACCTGGTTTTATCAGACTTCTACTGAACATACTAGAGGAAATACAGTATACTGAGTATACTACACGAAGTTCAACATTTTTATACCTCAGATGCCAATTCCTTATTCCAATGTCTCTATTCCACATTCCATAGCACAATTGTAAAGAATGATTATAAATATTTTGGGAGTAAGAAATTATGTATTACTAAAGGCATCACTATAAAGTAATTGCTCATTACAAACATACCAAAATGTATTCATCTAAACAAATAGTTTCCTTCAAACTGATTGTTTTATTCCCAATATGCTACTGTTACCATTGATTATAAAGGGGAGATTAAAAGGAGAGAAACAAAGAATAAAACCAAACAACTTATGTCTGAACTGTGTAAAGAGAGAAAGAGCAAAGGAGAAGGATCAGATCACCTCAATCAGAGGCTACTAGGCTTGATCTCATTCTCTTTCACCACCTTCTTTTTCTTCGTAAAAGGAGGAGGGGTCAAAGAAAGGAAAGGGGATAATAGGGTACAGTGGAGGGGAAAACACACTTAATCTAAACTATCAATATGAAATGAGTAGACTCGCCTAAAAAACAAAAGAGAACAGTGAAATGGATTTGAAAGCAGAATCCAATAATGACACTATGCCATTTACAAGAAGCAACTTTAAAACAATTCATGATGTGAAGATGAGAAGCTACAAGAGAATGTTATGCTTCAAGTGAAACCAAAAATCAGAAGACATAATCATGAGCTCAGTTAAAGCAACAATAAAAATAGACTCAGTCAAAAAATTGCCATTACTCAGACATTTTCTAGAATGCATCTTTTTAGAAATGCCTTCATTCAGAACCTGCAGTACCCTCTTCTTGAATATTCTCAATGGTGACACATTTGCATTTTTTGAGGGTGGACTTGATTATCAGCAACAGCCAAAATTTATAAAAATACAGAATCCGAGAAATAGAAAGGACTTCAGCAATTATCTAAGTCTGTTTTCAGATGAGGAATCCAAAGCCCACAGAAGTTAAGTACCTTAGCTTGAGCAGTTAAGCTGAAACCAGACCACCTGGTCTAGAGCTGTACCCCCTAGTTCACATCGTGCCGAATCTGTAATACATCTGACTTTGGGTATTGTTTTAAAGCATAGCTAAGAAAGTTTTAAGATTGATTTTCATATCCAGGAAACTAGCTTCCGTAGAAATTTCAAATACATTAATTTAGCCATTCAGAGGTTTACAAGGGCACTTTTTTCCCAATATCTTCTAAGTACTGTAACTATTACACCCATTTTACAGATGAGAAAATTGAAGTTCAGTCAGGTGAAGTAACCTGCTCAAGACCACACACTTGGCAAACATCCAGCCTGACATTCAAAAGTCTCCCAAACATAGAGCTGGACTCCAAGATCCCTTATACCAACAATGACTTGAAAAATTCCATAAGTGTTTTGAGGACACAATGTCAGTAATGCTGGAATAAAAGCATAGCATGCCAAGAAGACTATTTGGAAAGACAACATTCAGTGAGATGGGAAAATTCTGAGATGACTACTTATCTCATTACTTTATTCCATGTAATTTCAGCAATATTTCATTACTTTACAGTCTTATATAGAGCAGCTACCGCTACCGTTCTCTAACCATATAATTCTAGCCAACTTAACTTCTCAGAACCTGCTTTCTGAGATCTGAGATCAAAATGCTTTCTATCTAATCTACTGTATAACAGGAGATCAAGAATAATAATACAGCCATTCATTTTTAGTAACATAAAGCCATTCATTCTCCCTTTTTCTCTAGAAAGAAATTCTAACCTTCTTCATCAAGTCCACCAATGATGTTATAAACATAGTAAGGAAAGAATCGTCTTGAATAGAGGATTGTAGACAGCATTGCTGCAATGGCTCCTGTGGTCATGGCCTTATTATTGGAATGCTTATACATCTGCAATTATTTAGGAAAACAAAAATAAACGTTATTATTCAGGATAACTCTGACAGGCAAATACAAGGCAATTTTACCATTAGTAGATAAAACAACATAATTAAGGGAATTATCGTATTCTATAATTAAAGCTACCAGACCTCTTTTATAAAGACATTTTAAAAACACTGAATTTCCAATATCTTATAGTAGAACAGTCCGATTTTGCACGCAGGCAGTTATATTTTTTCCCTATATTCTCTAGGCCACAAAGGTCCATTTTAGCATATCGGCATGCAGAGAAGCAGTCAGACAGCATTAGAAGATCTAGAATGTCACAAATCTAGGGTCATGGGATTGTGCATATAAGACCATTTCTAGTTTACAGTCACATACATCAATCATTTGGAGAAACAAGGGAAATGGAAGTTCACAATGCATTCTTTATTCTAGATAAATCTAGAATCCATGGTAGCAGCCTTGGCTCTTAGGTTGTTCCCTTGGAAAACAGAACTATACAAAATACACTTACATTATATTGATTCTCAGTTCCGATTTTGTAACACCCCAGGGTTATCATTTATTGTCTGAAGGAGTGTCAAAATACTCCAGAATATTTCAAAACTGATTTTAGTTTAACTTAACCTATTTTTAAAATATGCCTAATAGCTATTTTTAAAGAGATGTAAATTGATGAAAAATCAAACAATACTAGTGTCACAGCTACTGAAAATTTGGGAATCACTATTAAAATACATATATTAATCAAAATACTTCTTCAAGATATACAGGTTTTAAAAGGAAAAATCCTTTTCACAATTTTTCATTTCAAAAACATGTCTTATAATTTATAAATTCATTAAGTACTCTAACAAATATGATGGACAGACTTCTGGCAACTGAGATGAGTAAGAGGTAGTATTATCTAAACCCAACTTCCGTCTAGCATTACAAAGTAGCAAAAAAAAATACACCAAAATTGAGCATAAAATAACAAACAACAAAGAAGAAATAGGAAACAGTGGCTCAAAAGATAAACCTTACAAAGAAAAAAAAAAGACTGTGTTTAAAAAATAAAACAACCAGAAAAAGACTCTAAACAAGAATAAATACAATGAAGAAAAAGAAAACTATTTAAAAACCCCAGCTAGGAAGAAAAATTCTGCACCAATAACTATAAAAATGAAAAAAATAAACATCTGTTAAGGACTTTTCTATGTGCAAAGCACTGTGCGTGTTATTTAAGTTAAGAGAAAGACCCTCCCCCCCACAAAAATGATCATGAAACAGAAGCAAAAAACCCCACAATGTTTCACAGGAGCAGTTCAAAAAAATTTTTAAAGATAGAAATTAAAATTACCAAACAAATCAAAAAGAAAAACAAAACAGCAAATAACTTGAAACTACAAAGAGTCATTTAAAAATATTAGTCTCTGAAAAAGAGAATGACAAATCTGGACATCAAAAATACTGAGGGGGAAAAAAAACTAATAGCTATGACACTACTTACAAGTGTGATAACAAATGTCAAGTGACATATAAAACCACATAAAACAAAATAAAGCTAACCTCTAATATCTCAAAGCACTTACACTAAGCATATATGTACTGCCTAGTTTTTGCTGAACTCTCTTTTTTTCCTCCTTATTCTTCATTTCATAACAAAGTTTCATCTCTGGGCAGGGAAGGAAATTGTTATATAATGGGAAATAAAGTAAGCAAAAGACAGCTATAACATTTTTTTTAACTGTACAACTCCAAAAGACTCATGTTGAAAAAAGTTATTCACATCCAGAGAATTCTGGAGAATCAATGCAGACTGAAACAACTATTTGCTCTCTTTTCTTTTTTGTTTTGTTTCTTCTTTCTCGTGATTCATTCCATTGGTTATCATTCTTCTTTACAATATGACTGATGTGAAAATATGTTTAATGTGAAGGTACATGTAGAACCTATATTAGATTGCATGCCTTCTTGGGGTGGAGGGGGGAGAAGAGGAAGGGGGAGAAAATTTGGAACTCAAAAGCTTATGGAACAAATGTTGTGAATTAAAAATAAATTAATTTATTTTTTAAAAACTATAAAGTGACCATTCTGCCTCCACCCTCAAGCAAAACAAAAGGTTTTAAATAGTAATAAACATCTACATTATCAGTAGCCTTTTTTAAATTGAATTAGATTTATAGTTTCTTAAAAAATAATTACCAAAAGCTGAGTCTATGTATCTATATGTTATCTTAAGTAGCAAAAAGAAGGCACTTTAGTATTGTTTTGAGTATTTGTATTACAAAACAAAACACAAATTTTGGTATACAGTTTGTGTAACAAATACGATAGGATGACATCAAATTCTTTTCTTGCAGCTGAATTTTGTTGCCCCAAATATTACTTGAAATAAGACTAAAATACCAGCAACCTAGGGTGGGAGGAGATAATTCAGGGTAGCAACGGCCAGAATCAAACCTGGGCAGAACTACCAAGTAAAGTAAATTTAACCTCTTTTCTTCCGCCTCACAATGCCAAAATCCTGAAAAACATTCTTGTTCTCATCTGGCTTTTTATCTAATTCTTGCTAATATTCTAACTTATAACTGTTAGCTGATATTAGGGTTGAGGTGTGACCCTCTTTCAGAATGGTTCCTGGTCTATGCCATTCCATTGGGCAAGCATTCTTCTGCAGGATACCCACCTAAGCTCCTATGTTCTAGCTGCCTCACACAGCAAAAGATTTTTTAGTAGAGGGAAGCCTATTTTCTAAAGGAAACTACCAATTTGCCCCTTGCAAAAAGAAAAAACTGGTGTCTACCATGCTCTCTATACCCTCTCAGCATGCTACGTTTTGTTCGTTTGTTTTTTGGATGGGGGGAAGGCAAGGCAATTGAGGTTAAGTGACTTGCCCAAGGTCACACAGTCGGTGTCAGGTGTCTGAATTTGAACTCAGGTCCTCCTGCCTCCAGGGCCAGTGCTCTATTCACTGTACCATCTAGCTGTCCCTCAGCATGCTACTTCTTAAAGATTATGACTCCACTTATTTGGTACAAAGATGTTTGCTAATAGTATTTCTTACAATATTTGAGCTGCAGTCAAAATGGTATTGTTTTAGTGATACTGCATACAATGCATTTATCATAGCATGACATTTAGTGGGGAAAGGGATGTGAGGTCTCTATAGTTTCACTTGATCTACTGTTCACAGAGTACAGAGTCTATCAAGCTGTCAGGCTAATAGTGCCTACTGGTTCAGTGAAACTACATGAAAGACATCTACCTTTAATCTTGCTTCAATAATTTTAGTAAGTGTAAGGCAGTCTCCATGAAAACCACTGCATCCAATGACTGTTTTGTCTGTTCTGTAAAACACAAAGTCAAAAATAGTATTATTTGCACTGCAGGGAAGGAGGGAAGGACAGAGGGAGGAAAGGAGAGGGAAAAGGAGGGAAAGAAGGGAATGAGGGAGGAAGTAAAGATTCAGAAGAGGAAGGGAAGATATGAAAAACAAAGAGGATATAAGGAGAGGTAACTTACAGAGAAATGTTCTTTATTAGGGGCTCTCACTCTCATACCCTAGTAATAGGTTAATCAGATTATTTTCTTCAATTCAATTCAGTAAGTATTTATTAAACCAGGAACTATAGCAGACTATGGTGATACAAAACACACACACTGTTGGGGCTCTTGTTGGTAATGGGTTGAATTGGTCCTCAGCTAACAGGAGGCCC